>OX424437.1:31660168-31879128 GCA_949152465.1 Cantharis flavilabris
CAAGAAGAGCGATTTGGAAACTGACTTGGCTTATTTAAGTATAACACCTAATATGATTAATCAAAACACACCTATCGCTACTGTTTCATCCCCTATACCGAATCATGATCGACAACATCAAAATTTTAGTCGAGGAAGAGCTCGTGGTCGCGGTAACGTCACTCGCGGTCGTGAAAATTTTAATCGAGGTCGAATTGGCCGTACTTATTGTAGAACAGCAACTATTAACGCTTGTTGGAATTGCAACAATTCAAATCATTTTTCTGCTAATTGTCCCGAACCTCAATTGCGAATATATTGTTATCGATGTGGAACTGTCGGTGTAACGACTCGTACTTGCACAAGTTGTAATCAAAATACCTCATCTTCGGAAAACTCCGAAGAGACACATTGAATAGTCGTAAGATGTCGTCTCGAACTTTCGTAAACTCGACTTTATTTGTATCCAAATTAATTAATAACCGTAAAGCTAAATTAGAAAAGAACAAAGTAATTCTCGATTTTGTATTAGAAAATTCTTCTGAAGACAAACGCCCCCATGTCACCGTAAATATTTTGGGTTGTGAAATTTTAGCATTATTAGATTCGGGTGCCAGTCACACGATTTTAGGAGAAAACGGTTGGGAATTATTAAAATCTTTCGGAATTAAGTTACATCTTCGGAAAAATTCAAAACCAATATGTACTGTAGCTAACGGTAACACAGTTAATAGCTTAGGCACAATTAATGTCCCGATTCAATTAAAAGATCGCGTAGTTAGTCTAAAGGTAATTGTTGTACCGGAAATTAAACAAACTCTAATTCTTGGAGTAGATTTTTGGGAATCCATTGGATTCGTCCCAGATTTGCGTAATGATGAATGGCATTTTGCAAAACCACAACTTTCCACCATTAAGACAGAAAAAGAAATTCCATTACAATCTACATTTGATCTTTCGGTTAAGCAACGCCAACAATTAAGTGATGTTGTTGAACAACATTTTGAATTAAGTAAAAATGAACTTGGTCGAACAAATTTAGTCCAACATGTAATTAAAACAAATTCAAGTCCAATTAAACAAAGATATTACCCAGTGAATCCGAAAGTTCAAGAACATATCGATAGAGAACTAGAACACATGCTTAAATCAGGAGTTATCGAACCATCTAAAAGCGCTTGGTCAAACCCAATTTTACTTGTGAAGAAAAAGGATAAAAATTATCGTTTTTGTGTTGATTTTAGAAAATTAAATCAGGTTTCTGAAAAGGACGCTTATCCTTTACCGTATGTTTCCGCCATTCTAGACCGTCTTCGCGACGCTCGATTTATCTCGTCATTAGATATTAAGTCTGCTTATTGGCAGATACCGGTTGAAGAAAATTCCAAACAATACACAGCCTTTACTATCCCGGGCCGTGGATTATTTCAATTCGTTCGAATGCCTTTCGGTCTTCACAACGCACCTGCTACTTGGCAGCGTTTAATTGATCAAGTTTTAGGTCCCGATTTAGAACCTTACGTTTTTGTCTATTTAGATGACATTATCATTTGCGCCCCAACTTTTGCAAAACATCTAGAAATTTTGAAAGAAGTTTTACGTCGATTACGGAATGCTGGTTTAGCATTAAGTAGGGATAAATGTTATTTTTGTCAATCCGAAATCAAATATCTGGGTTACGTAATTAATTCAAAAGGTTTATTAGCAGATCCTGATAAAATTGCGGCCATCGTAAACATGCCAACACCTAAAAATGCTAAAGAAATTCGACAAATTGTTGGTATGGCTTCATGGTACCGTCGGTTTATTCCCCAATTTTCTTCAATTATCGCCCCTTTAACGACCCTTTTAAAGAAAAATTCTAAATTTGAATGGAACGAAATTTGTGAAGCAGCTTTCTCAACAGTTAAAGATTGTTTGGTATCAGCACCAATCCTATCGTGTCCCGATTTTAATGTACCGTTTACAATTCAAACTGACGCTTCAGGTTTTGGAATTGGTGGTGTTTTAACGCAGACTACTGATAACGAAGAACGTGTTATCTGTTATATTAGTAGATCCCTGACGAAAAATGAACGAAACTTTTCCGTTACAGAGAGAGAATGTTTAGCTGTTCTTTGGGCAGTGGAAAAATTAAGACCTTATATCGAAGCCTTTCACTTTACCGTTATAACCGATCACCATTCTCTGATTTGGTTAAATAATTTAGAATCTCCTTCAGGAAGACTTGCTCGATGGGCAGTCCGCCTCCAACAATATGATTTCGACATTATTCATCGAAAAGGAAAAGATCACCTAGTACCTGATGCTTTGTCTCGCACAGTCCCCGAAATTAATACTATTTCTGTTAATACCGCTCAAACTAATGACGTTTCTGACCCAAATAATAATGAAGTTATCGGTAATTCATGTACCGATCGGTGGTATAATCGCATGGTTACCAACGTCCGAAATAACCCAATTAAATTTCGCGAATGGAGAGTCCAAGATGATAAATTGTTTAAGCACATGCATTTAAAATATCCAGCATTAGCTGATGTTGAACATGAATGGCGTGAAGTAGTACCGAAATATTCTCGTAAAGAATTATTAAGAAAATACCATGATCAACCCACTTCTGGTCATTTAGGAATTTTTAAGACTTTTGAACGTTTAGCTCAGAAATTTTACTGGCCTAAAATGAGAGCTGATATTACCCGTTATGTTAACAAATGTCATGTTTGTCTAACCCACAAGCCTGAACAGAAAAAGCCCGCTGGTTTTATGTCCCGTCATCCCGAAGTTAGTAAACCTTGGCAAATGATATCAGTTGATATAGTTGGACCTCTTCCCCGTTCCAACAAAGGTTTCACCTACATTTTATCTGTCGTAGATTGTTTTACAAAATTTGCTTTGTTTTTCCCGATGCGTTCAGCTACCGCATCTCAAGTAATTCAAAAGTTAGAAGAAGGTGTTATTTTATTATTTGGAGCCCCTCAATATCTGCTCACAGATAATGGAGTTCAATTCCGTAGTAAAGAATTTAGAAATTTGGCTTCTTCATACAAAATTCAAATTTTATTTAATGCATATTACCATGCCCAAGCCAACCCAGTTGAACGGGTGAATCGAGTTTTAAAAACCATGTTAGCTTCTTACGTTAAAGAAAATCATAAAACCTGGGACTATTATCTTCCTAAAGTTGCTTGTGCAGTTAGAACTGCAGTTCATGAAGTCACCGGTATGACTCCGTATTTTGCAAATTTTGGACGAGAAATAACGTTAGAAGGTGATCAGTATCCCGATACCGTTAAAACCGAAAATTTGAAAGACATTACTTTTGCCGATCGTGCTGATTTAATCCGTCGTGCACCAGCTCTCATTGATGTTTATGACGACATTGTAAAACGTTTAAAGACCGCTTATGAAAAATCCAAAATTCAATATGACTTACGTAGACGTCCTGCAATGTTCGAAGTTGGAGACACCGTTTTTAGGAGAAATTATGTTTTATCGGATGCCGCGAAACATTTTAATGCTAAATTAGCACCAAAATTTGTAGGGCCATTTATTATACATCGCAAAGTTTCGAGTACGACATATGAACTATCAGATGGTTCTGGCATTGTTAAAGGCGTATGGCACGCCAAAGATTTAAAATTAAGTCCCGATTAACGAAATTTTTGGTCCTGAGTATGACCTAAAACTGCCTCATTTACGTTCTTTTTATTGAAGATCATTAACGTATTTTTTTTTAAGATCATTTAATTTTTTTTAAAGACTATTTACGATATTTTTGGTCCTGAGTATGACCTAAAACTACCTCATTCACGTTCTTAAAATCATTTACGTGCCTTTTTTTTAAAGATCATTTACGGATTATTTACGTGTTTTTGTTTTAAAGATTATTTACGTTTTGTTAAGATTTTGTTACGTCATTTACGTTCTTTTTTTGAAGATCATTTACGTGTTTTAAGATCATTTACGTATTTTTTTTAAAGATTATATTAAATGCAATTTTTAAGAATTTTTTTTTCCTAACTATGAGACTTTCCTTTGCTTCTCAAACATATGATTTTGTGGGAGCCCATTGGATATCACTCTTGTGCGATATACATTGCCCTCTTGATCGAAGTGTTGGTTTAGTATTGGGATTGTTTCATAATGTTGAGGAATTTTAAATTATTCTTATTCTCAAGTATCTATATTGTTGATTGAGATTTTTGCCGTATCGTATCGTTATTATATCGTATATCGTATAGTTTTTGTTCGTCCTAAAGCATGAAGTTAAAAGGCCCATTTTTATTTTAGATTTATCGGTTCTGTAGTTAATACTGGCTATCTTTTGATTTTCTCGAATTTTCTTGTTTCGCGTGAAGTTTTCTTTCGCTACTCAAGCCTGTGATTTTGTGGGATTCCATTGGATACAACTCTTGTGCTGTATACAGCGCCCTCTTTATCTAAGAGTACGAGTGCGAGAAAATATTCCGCAGGTGGAACGAATTTAGAATTTCTAAATTGATTTCTCAATATTAAGTTAGTTTAGTTCGCTTTAGTTATTCTTTTTTTTGCTTTATTTTGCTTGAATTTTTAAAATTAAGTTTAGGTTTTAGAATATGATGGTTTTATGTTGGTTATTCTATCGAGTTTACGCATTTTGTCCCAAGTCCTCCGTGTTCTCTGCACTGGTCTTTGACGAGGTCAGTGTACGAATGCAACCAACTTCATAGGTTGTATTGCAGTTTGGTTATTTCTCCCCTCTAAAATGACCATCTTACTCTCTTACGATTCTTATCTTTAAAAGTTTCCTTCTTTCCCATACTTTGTCTTGAGTTCAGACGTTAAAGTAACTTACTGTCCGCTGTCTGGTTTTATCCCATTGTGGTAACCAATTACTTCTGATTGGACTCTATTCCTTTCATACTATTCTCGTCTATCTGTTTTTCTTTTCTTCTTCGTTGAATTCGTTTTTCGCCTTACCGTAGGTCCAGTGTATGGCTGATTCAAAGTAACCTTTAGTTAGGGTCTGGGATCACTTAATTAAAGGGCCGTACATTGCTCCTTATAGATTGAAGTTAGTAGAGTGGATGTGAGGTTCGTTTAGATCGACCCCGTCCTGAACGGAAGCGAGAGTCGTTATTAAAGATTTCCTTCCTGGTGATTTAAGTTGATAAAACTTTTATAAATTGATTTGTTACACGCATGGTCCCCGGAGCGAGATGGCTTCTCCTGCTCGTTTCGTTATTGGTTAGGTGGAAAGCTTCACTGACCTCCTAACAATTTAGAAATTTTGAATTGTTTCTCGTAAGCTTGACCGAGCTAAATCGTGTTAGTCTCCGGACTTAAAAACCTTTTTGTACTTCGGTACACACCCTGAAATCATATCGGTTGTTTTAACATCTCTGCGTATTATTACTTTTGATGAAGGTTCTCAGTTGAGACTAATTTGGGAAATCAGTCTTCAACTACCGGGGGTGTAAAGAGAGTTTTTATTTTCATAACATTTAACAATTTACAGTAAAAATACTTTGACAGTTTGCTTTAGTCCATCCTATATATTTATTCAGTTACATAAGTAGTTTATTCTATAATATGTTATTATTCATAAATATTATAAAGTTTCCCAAAATACTTATTATGGTCTTTGTAATGTTTTCCAAAAAATCGTTAACCCGACTATTTCATAGTAAAATTCTCCTAAAACACATAAACTTGTTTATTTGTCTGAAAAATTCTTTAAAAATCTCGTAAAACCTTATAATGTCATAACCAATTAGTAAGAAAAATCACGTAGTATTGTTCATTTTTCTGAAAAATACACCCACACTGTTAATGACATATCGACCTAGTGACCCCCAAATTAACCAATAGTGAACTGTTGGTCAAGGATTCCGAAATTTTATATAACCTTTGGCTTAAGTTCACGACCTCAGTTAGTTAGTCTTTGAAGTCGCTTAACTTCACTTCAACTCCGTATCATTAAAATAACGCCCAGTGCGGATAGAAACGTAAAAATCCAAAGTTTGATGGATGTCAATTAAGTTCGAATAAAAGTAATTCGGTGGTGTAATTTTGCTGGAAAAATAGGCTTGTACGCGTTAGATCCCTAATTTTGAAGTTAACGTTACGTTTTGTTTTTACCGTGGGAAAAACTCCCAAAATTATTTAGTTCGCCGTGTGCGGAATATTAAATAGGGAACCATAACTACGACGCAGTGTCTTGCCATTTTGTTAACAACAAAAGTCTCTTCCGAGGATTTACTTCCAGGATTCACATCGTCCGCTATTACATTTTTCGCCAATTGTCATCTCAACTTATGTACCGGATATTTCCAACATTTGGTATTTGTTCTTCCTGCTTGCTCCAACTCAAGAATCATCAATTTTGTAAGTACTTTTAACTGCATCTAAATTGTGCCGATATTTTCAAAAGTGAACCGCGAGTGTATTCATTTTCAATAATTGTAATATTAAAAGTAAATTTCTAATATAGGATAAATTTATTTTTTATAAACTAAGTACCAATTTTCAATATTATTTTATTATTAAAATTAAAACCATTAATCTAAGAAAAATTAAACTTATAATTTATCAATTTCCTGCGGTACACCAATTTATTAAATATTTGCCTAATTATAGCAAATTATTAAAACCAATTATTATTATATATTTTTTTGTGTAATCCTATTTTTTTTTTGTACAACTTTAAATTCCAATATATTATTGTTTTTTTCCATTTTCTGTGTTTGTTTGTTTATATAATTTCAGATGTAAAGTTCGAGCAAGCGAGGTTGAACAAAGAGCCCGTTATTATTTATTTCGCAGGAGCGGTCGAATTGAGTTCTGGCCACTTGATTCTTCGACTCAGACTTGGCCAGTGGCGCCCTTAATTTTGAAATCCCGCACATTTCGGCTCAATAATTTTTTTTTATATTCAACAACGCACAATTTTAAGTAAAATTGAACCACCCCTCGCGCTGAGCCTTGCCGGCAATTTATCTGTTGCGCGGTTGTGCGTTGCGCCGAAAAGTTGCGTAACAGCCTTTTCTACACAAGTCGTTTATATTCAATCCGCCATTTTGTATTCCCAAATTTTGACTTCAGATTCGTAATCAGCGGCCCCAAGAACCCCCGAGTACAGACTTTCACCCCGATTCAATTAGTTTTTCATTAAAATTTTTGGCGTACTGTATCCGCCATTTTGTTTTTGGAAATTTTGACTTCAGATTCGTAATCAGCGGCCCCAAGAACCCCCGAGTACAGACTTTCACCCCGATTCAATTAGTTTTTCATTAAAATTTTTGGCGTACTGTATCCGCCATTTTGTTTTTGGAAATTTTGACTTCAGATTCGTAATCAGCGGCCCCAAGAACCTCCGAGTACAGACTTTCACCCCGATTCAATTAGTTTTTCATTAAAATTTTTGGCGTACTGTATCCGTCATTTTGTTTTTGGAAATTTTGACTTCAGATTCGTAATCAGCGGCCCCAAGAACCCCCGAGTACAGACTTTCACCCCGATTCAATTAGTTTTTCATTAAAATTTTTGGCGTACTGGATCCGCCATTTTGTTTTTGGAAATTTTGACTTCAGATTCGTAATCAGCGGCCCCAAGAACCCCCGAGTACAGACTTTCACCCCGATTCAATTTGTTTTTCATTAAATTTTTGGCGTACTGGATCCGCCATTTTGTTTTTGGAAATTTTGACTTCAGATTCGTAATCAGCGGCCCCAAGAACTCCCGAGTACAGACTTTCACCCCGATTCAATTTGTTTTTCATTAAATTTTTTGCCGTACTGGATCCGCCATTTTGTTTTTGAAAATTTTGACTTCAGATTCGTAATCAGCGACCCCAAAAACCCTCCGAATACGAACTTTCACACTAATTGAAAACTTGTCAGACTTTTGGCCGTCGATTTGGGATTTCGTCCCACTGTGCGGTGGGGTAAGTAAGTCAGATGATTTACTGTTATCGCTGGTGAACCCCAAAACCACTGTCGGTCTTCATTATGGAATTGATTCTGATCGGGAATTGTCAAGGGTAAATAGTAAAAATATTTTATTAGTAAATATTATATTATGTGTACATATTTTTAAGGCTTCGATTTCGGAATAAAATATGGCAACACAGCAAGAACCAAACTTCCAAGAAGAAGAAGAATTCATGGAGGCGTTAGAAAATGGCAATTGGTCAAATGTAGCTCCCATACATTTAGGTACGCCTATAAATAATAGACTGACTTCTCCAGTCAGAATTAGTTTCTGTCTGGAGAAGAAGACGGCCAGTAATAAATTCAATACCACTAACAGATCTTCAATCCAAATATAACAAATTGGCAGATTTAAAAATAGCTGCAACAGAAAAGCAGATGAAACTCTTAGAAATAGAACAAAATCTAAAAGAAAAGCAGCTAGAGAAAATCACAAAAGAACTAGAAACAATGAAAAAAACCGACCGTTTAAAGTTACAAATGTTAGAATTAGATGTACTTCTAAAACAAAAATTATTAGCAAGTAAATAATTATTAATTGTTTAATAAATTAATTTAAATTTCCAAAATAATCATTGCATAAAATATTGCGTATAGTGGTTCCCGACCTGCCTGGTTGTAAACCAATCATGTTTACATTCGGGAAATTCCCTTGTGCAACTTCCATATCTAAAATATGTTGCTCCTGATGAAATGAAACAATTCATTATGCCTAATGAAACAATTCCTCAAAGCTTTGGATCCAAATTCTGATGCTTTTGAATATTTAAAAGGATTATTTCCCAAATTAACTGAAGCTAAAGTTAATGCGGGTATTTTTGTTGGACCGCAAATAAAACAAATAACACAAGCATGGGAGTCTTAAAGTAGTAGTTGATGGTTTTCTTAGAAACAAGTGTTGACAATTATAAAGAATTGATTGAAACTATGCTTATAAGCTTTAAAATTATGGGCTGCAGAATGTCCCATAAACTTCTCATGCTACATTCACACCTGGACCAATTCAAAGATAATATGGGTGCCTACTCAGAGGAACAAGGAGAACGTTTTCACCAAGATATGATAGACTTTGAAGGACGTTATCAAGGGTAATACAACGTGAATAATATGATAGGAAATTACATTTGGGGTTTAATACGAGACAACTCATATAAACATAAGAAAAACACTAAAAATATTCATTTTTGAACTTGATTTATTGTTATTTTACATTTATTTGTTATTGTTTATCACAAATCTTGAATAAAAAAGACTCTAGTGTTCAGCAAAAACTTTTCTAATCGTAATTTAAAATAAAATTATGGAAGAAAATACCTAAATTTCTCATTTTTTTTTTAATTCAAAAAATTGCTCTAGTTTCTACAAAAGTAAACTTTGATCAAAAAAATTATTTTTCCCCTTATTTTTAACGTAGGAGAAACCAAAATTTCATATGCAGAAGCCAGACCCAAAAATCGTGTTGACCTGTGTTATTATTTAGGGCTCTCGTAATGGACACATGCTTTGATGCTTTTTCTGTTCCTAATCTATTACGGAGTTTACAGTTAACTATGTACAAACAGGGACGTGCCGAATCAACTTTTATGAGGGGGGAGCAGTCGCAAAATTGCCAACGATTTTGTTTCTCGCAGTATATCAATGAGCTTTTTTTTATAGCTTTTTCGCGCTTTATTCAAGGGAATGCCATGTTTTATGCCATTTGTACCAACTGGTAGTTTTGCTAACTTTCAATGAAAATTACCAACTTTGCCAACATTTTTCCAATGTTGTGGGGGAGGCCCCCCCCTTAGGCACGTCCCTGTGTACAAATCCAAATGATAAAAATAATCACTCAATTCCGGCATAATGCAGAGCTACTGCAGAATGCGGTTGAATTGTTAAATTATACATTTCTGGATTTACACTCCTTTGTAAGGAATTGCACCAAGCCAATGAATGGGGGGTTACATTAACGACGGTATCTTCCATCGGATAATTATCCGATTATCCTCAGCTTCAGATAGATATTTTTTAGTTTTAAACATTGTTTTAAACATGTTTTTTTTCTAAGGTAATAAAAAACCGTTTTAAACATAAAAAAAACGTTTGTTTTGTTTTATTTAAAAAAAACATGTTTTTTTACAACCCTGGCGTGGGTCGATCATAGATTGTCATATTATTTTGACCGGTATCTACTGCTTCGGTAAATTATTTCAAAAATGTTGTTGATTCTTAAATATATTTGTAGCTGTTCATTGCTTTACTGATAATAATGGCAACGTTAAGCCAGCTGAAGATTACTTGATTGCTGCAGGAAAATATTATAGGAAATATGATGATGTCAAAGATGAATATGCTTAATATTCTAAAGTAAAATTTAACGTATTCATATAAAATTCTGTTTTTATAGTATAAGTCTTAGGTGCAGAGCATGTATTTGACCGAAACATATACGGGATTATTAAATAATTTCGCACTAGATATAGCAATTATACTTTAACTGATCCTTTTATGATCACTGTAGGAGTCCAACCTGTATGCATAGAACTGAACGAAGACTCTCCATACTTGCATTTATCATTACATGGTAATAGTATAAGTAAGTATTTCAATCTTTAATTTTAACAAAAAAATTTATTTCATATAATATTATATAGATTTACTAGCTGGGGTTACACTGTGGAAGGCAGAGAACTCTCAGAAGTATTAAAAGAATTAGTAATTCCGTTTGTACCATTTCGGAAATTCTCCGAAAAAGTGAAAATTATTATTAATGTTGCTATTATAAATAAAACATAAAACGTCCGTTAAACATGTGTTTAAATTTCCGAAAAACATTATTTACGGTTCTAAGTGGTTAGAAGCTATAAACGAGGCAAGTGGTATTTCTAAACCTATAAATACTCTCTCACGTGTTTGTGAGGATCATTTTTCAGACAAATGCTTTACATTAAACATTAAAATTAAAAATAAAATTTTTGCTTTAGCTTTGTATAAAAATGGTCCACGTTGTTATAGATTTCTTAGAAATTATTAAACTCAAGTTTGTTCGAAAAATTATCAGTACGTGTAGATAAAATGGACAATTTTAATGTTTTAATGTTTGACGAAGTTTCATTATCAAATAACTTCACCTACGATATACATGAAGATAGGGTTGTAGGTTATGTTGACTTAGGGGCACTTGGCCGTAGAAATCAACAAGCGAATCACGCTTTAGTTTTCATGATTAGTGGTCTTAGAAAGTCGTGGAAACAGCCAATAGCTTATTATTTTACAAGAGACCAGATAAAGACCGTAGATTTAAAGGACATTATTTCAAAATTGCAAAAAATTTCAATTAGGGTTGTTGCTGTTGTATGCGATCAAGGAAAGACGAATGCTGCAGCTCTTTCTCAATTAGTTGCAGAAGACCTTTCTAATAAACAAAACCCTGGCCCTTTTTTTCATATTAATAATCAGAGAATTGTCACTTTACACGATCCACCACACCTTCTAAAGAACATCCGAACTGCATTATCAAATTACCACATTAAGTATGAAAAATTTAAAGTAGCACAATGGAACTACATCAGAGAAAGTTGCGAGTTTGATTGCCGAAGAAAATTTCAGTGTATCAGAAGAATGAGCTCTCATTATTTCAATTTAAAAAATAGCTCAATTAAAATGAAAGAATCGATTACTGCCCGTACTTTAAGTTCAACTGTTGCAGCCGCTATAGAGACTGCTATTTCATCTAATCATTTGCCTTCCAGTGCTGTTCATACGGCAGAATTTGTACACGATATTGATACACTTTTTGATAGTTTGAATAGTAGAACGGTAAAACCTGAAATGGGTAAAAAAACTTCGTTGTGCTGTTAGCGAAAAATCTGGTCAAATCAAGTTTTGGGACGAAATGTTAAAAAAAATTGATACCTGGACCTTCGTTAGCAAAACGGATATCAATAAAATTCATCGAGCACCAGCATGTAAACAAGGCTGGATTACAACTATCAAGGGTGTATTAGAAGTGTGGAAGATATGTCATGAATCTGGTTTCGTATATTTAAGAACCCGTACTTTAAATCAGGATCCCTTAGAAAATTTATTTAGTGTCGTTCGGCAATGTGGAGCAGCTAATACAGATCCATCTTGTTATCAATTCATTTCTACTTTAAAATCTTGTATTTTAAATAATGTAATTAGTTTAAAACCCAGAGGAATAAATTGCGAAGCTGACTCCATTGTAGCTTTAGATAATTTAGAGCACTTTTTGACAAATCCTGTAGAAATTATAGACAAAACTTTTGAAATTAATGAGCTTCACTCTTTAACATTACCACCTGCTCTAAATCATATTGAACATTTTAGTAGTCAAGCTGTTGCATATGTATGTGGTTTCATAGTTAAAAAACTCCAATTGTCATCATCATGTACCAGATGCACAACTTCCCTTCTTTCTGACGATTTGCAACCCCATCACACTTTCACCTCCTTTAAAGAAGTTAGCGATGACCAGAAACGTTTAAATTATGTAACCTATCCATTTTTAATTTGTCTAGTTCATATGCACGATATAATTGTACTTTGTTTAAAAGATTATGGTTACATTCATCTAATTAAAAGTAAAATAATTGAAATTTTAACACAGCATGTCAATTTTGATTTTATATCTTGTCAAGATCGTTTTCAGGATATTCGCTTGAAAATAATTTCAGAATCAAGTTTATTAATAATTCGTAAATATTATGAAGATATTAGACGAAGCCATATTTCTTCTAATAGTATTAGTTCAAAAAAATTAAAAATTTTAAAACATTGCTAACCAATTTTTTTCTCTTTTTTCATGTTATCGTTGCCAAATATATCGAGGATCTGTGCAATGTTGAACTGGATGAAGTTACCTATACTAGTCGAGGAATTTCTAGTAAAACTTTTTTTTATATATTTTTGTTATTTATTGTACATATTTATTTCTTATTTATTTCTCATGGCCTGTTAGATCTTAATCAAATATAATAAATTTGTTTATTTATATTTGCTGGTGTATTTTTGAATTTCCGTATTTTTATTACATAAAGATAATTTTGACTTGATTGATTTTTTTAAAATTAGGCTTGAGAATTTTCATTTCTTATTAAAATGTGAACTTACTTTTAATTCAAAATGGTTAAAATTTTCAAGCCTAATTTTATTTTATTATTTATTTTATTATTTTAGGCTTATAATAAGCCTAATTATTATAGGGTAGATTAAGCAACTTTGAACTTGATCCTGCCAGTCTTGTTCGAGCAGCACGATTAGTAAGAAGCGATAATTTTAGTTTATATCAGGCAGCTAAAGAAACTGGGGTTCCTTGGTCGACTTTGAAAGACTTCCTTGTAAGAAACCAAAATATTGAAGACGCTACGTTGCCAAAATGCCCATTCAATCTTTCTCCAGAAATGGAACTTAAACTATTTAACTATCATGCAAGAATTAGGTTTTGGATTAACTGTGGTGAAAGTGCGCCAACTTGCATACGATTTGGCGGAAACAATCAATCGTTAGAAATTCTTTAACACGGAGAAAAAAATCGCCAACAAGTGGTGGTGGTCCAAGTTTAAAGCGCGATATAATTCGTCCCTGCGCACTCCAGAAAATCTTTCAGCATATAGAGCATCTATGGCCAACCCTACAATAATCAGTGATTATTATACAAAATTGGAAAATTTATTAAAAGACCTAGACATTATGGACAAGCCTGATAGAAATTGGAATGTCGATGAAACTGCCTTGACATTTGTTGTCAAAAGCGGGAAAATTGTTAGTCAGATTGGCAAACGCTTTATCTATAAAAGGAGCTATGCTGAACGGGGAGAGACCCACACATTAGTTGATTGCGTGTGTGCTAACGGCACCTTTATACCACCATTTCTAATTTTTAAAGGTGTTCGATGGAACGATAATTTAGTTAAGGGTGCCTTTCCAAATTCTATTACACGGCTATCACCAAAAGGCTGGATAAATGAAAAATTATTCAAAGAGTGGTTTGAATTTTTTATAGCTTCGATCCCCGCTATTATTGATGCATTCTCATAGCTCCCATATAAATATAGACATAATACAACTGGCGAAAGAGAATAATATTTATTTATTCACTTTCCCTGCTCATACTTCACATCTTCTACAGCCATTAAATGTAGGTATTTATAGGCCTTTGAAAAGTCACTGGGGAAAAGCTATAAATAATTATATGCTTTCTCATCCCCAAATAAAGCCCACTCGCTACAATTTCCACGAAATTTTTACTGAACCGTTCATATTAAGTATGACTCCTATGAACATTATTAATTCATTTAAAAAGGCAGGAGCCTGCTCATTCAATCGGAATGCTATTCCAGCAGAAGCATTCAAAAAAAAGTTTTTCGGCAAAAAATTCTTTTTGTCGGAGATTATATCTTTCTAAGTTTTTCAACTCAAATTCGAATTTCGAATTCAATCGCTTGCTGGAAAATCTGTAGCCCAATGGAAAACCTATTGCAGAGAAAAAATTAGAGGATTTGAAATCATTAATGAGTTTTATTCCAAAGGATGCAAAAATTTTCTAAAAATTAAATTTGACCCCAATATCGAAGAAGATATCGATAGGATCAATGGGGATCCTGTAGAGGATGACCAATAAAAAATCTTTCCCTGCCTAAAATCAAATTTTTGAATTACAATATTTACATAATGTTGTTTTTAAGTTTTTGAATTTATTAATAAATACATTAACTAGTGCTTAAACTTCTTTTATTCCTTTATAACACGACAAAGAAAACGTAGTCATTCAATAAAATTTTCAAATGAAGTTATTCCAGCAAAGCATAACTTGACCAAGCGCCATTTTATTTTTTTAAAGCTGGGCTTTGCTATTTTTGAAAATATTATTAGGCATTTTAACTTTGAGCATATTGTTCTATTTAACCAAAAAAAATCAAATCTAAATAACGAAATAATTGCTAAATAAACAAAAGAAAATATTCAAACAAAAATAGGTAAGCTTGATTTACTACTACACAGGTATAGACGCAACTAGTTCCAATACTGTGGCACAAAATATTGCGGGGGGCGGCTACAAATAATAATTATCTTTTGTTTTTAATCCATACATCTTGTTTTTAAGATCAATCACTACCGACACTGGTTTCAGTAAATTAATTTCGGGAGCCCCCCCCCCCCCATAGTTGCGCCACTGAACAACGGGCCAACAGAAACAAAACGCAATTTGACGTAGTTATGCACAAAATGATTCAACCTGCCAAATTCAACAATTTATTGAGAACAAAATTTCAATATCGTGGGGTTACTGCCAAACCTTGGTAACTCGCACAACTACATTATGGAGTTATTGCAATTTTAAAGTTTGATATCAGTATCAAAAATCAGTATTAACAACAATTTGATAATTCTATATAATATATATAAAATATATTGAATTATAAAATTGTTGGTATAATTACGATAACTCCATAAAGTAGTTGCGGGTTACCAAGGTTTGGCAGTAAACCCATTGTATTGAATAAATCAAGGCAATGTGCTTTTAAGAGTAAACAAGAGCTTGCAACCCCGAATTAAACTAATTGTTTTCCAGATCGTGTCTGCATAACTACATTTAATTATTATTTCACATCTTTTGATGAAAATACTTTTAAAACAAAGGTACATGGTGATTAATGCACTCGCCAGCTAAAAATATGACTAATAATATCATGAACATGCAACTCACCAATAGAAATCTAGTTGATACCAGTTATAGAAACAATACAAACAGCCAGAATTACACCAATTGAGTTCCAAGTCTAGTATTTTTGCATATCGGCAGCATTGGTTCGGTCACACAAAGTTTTCTTCAAAACTGGCAACAACCTGCAAAATTATTTATATTAGATTACAATTTGTATTTAATAGTTGGGAATAACAGTGCATAAATATGAGCATTTGAAATTAGCTGTAAAATTTAAGCATTTCAGTTATAATTGCATGCATACGCAGCAACCGAAGTATTCGTAACAAAAACACGAAGTATCTCAAATATAGAATTGCATAAACTGGTCGTACATACAAACAATATAATAATTTATTGTAGATTTAAATGTTAATCCTATATATGCGTGAAATAAATTTTGCAAATTAAAAATTAAAATTATATGCACCTTTACAACCAGCTGTTCGACATCTTCGTAAACCGATTTTAGGTATGTTTGTATTACTAAATCGCTGTCATTCGGTTTCATTACATTAATTTTTGGAATTTTACGATAATTACTAATTTCTTCAAACACTCCAAAGCCCAAATTAATTCGTTTTTATAACGGCTGCTAACAAATCAACCACCATTTTACTTATAAACTGTAATTCTCTACTTTACCAACAATTTAAGCAGTGGCGTAGCCGAGAGGAAAAAGTAATTCACTATTTTGTTCTATAATAAATTTTTTTAGAAATCGTCATCGAAACAACATTTCCTGCTTATAGCTTATTAATAATTAATAATAATTACTATTTGCAATTATATTGTTATATTATAACAATTATAACAAATTATATATTGACCCAAAAATGATGTTTGCTTACAATAATTAATAGTTTTGAAATTTGGCAGAAAGTTTCGTCTTAGGTCACTGTTTAACTAAAAAAAAGTCGCTATCTCTCGAAGGTCCTGAAGTGTCCGCCATCTTGGATTTTAGTGACAATTGATAGTTTTTCAATAATATCTTCAAAAATATTAACTTTACAAAAAAATAGTTCGTATAAAAATTGAAGCTCGTTTAATTCTCAATAAGAAAGTTTATGTTCAATATTAGCGTCAGTGTAATATTTAATCGACAAAATCCATCCGCCTGTCGTGAAATGTGGTGCCGCGTCTCATTATGACTAGCGGCGTTTTATGTAAACGGCAACCGCACCAAAAACCGTTGTACCAGTATTTTTATTCATTTGTGTAACAATGCGATTATCACATTATCACTATAAAAATTCTTTGGCAGATAATTTATTCGATGAAAAAATGGTTTATTTACATATTTGAAGAATAATAATTGTAACGTCACACAAGCGACCAACGATGCTGACACAACAATTGAGTGACTACGCGAAAAAAATAGTTTAGTTTTAGGGAGTATAATTAATACACCCTGTATAAGTATATATACATGGTGTCTAAAAAAAAAAGTTTCGCTAGTAAATATAATTACATAATTAGTCAATGCGTATTTTTATCTAATTATATTTACTACCAAAGTTTTTTTTTGAGATACCCTGTATATATATTTATACAGGGTGTATATATATATACTCTAATTTTGTAGTTTTTCATCCTTATTCGCTGCCCATCTAAACTTTTTTATTATGTTTCCATCATCCATCATCCAGATATACAATAGTCAAAGGTACTCCGTCCTTATCAATGTCGCTTTCACGTATTACTTCAACGGGCCCTTTTCAGGAATCTTCTTCTCCTTCGCATTCCTCTTGTCAGAGGAGTCGTGATCATTATTCGCTAACATCATCTAGTTCCTCCTTCGCCAACTCGTAGCACTATTTCGCTCCATCTCTCTCTCTGTGGAATGCTTCACTAGTGGCGTGTTGCAGGGAGTTGTTTGTGACTTCTTTCACCTGGTCCGACCATCGCTTCGGGGATCGTCCTCTTGAGCTGGTATCGTCTATCTTTCCCTGCACTACGAGATTCTCAAGGCAGTTACCTGGTTTTCTCGTTATGATTGTGTCCAAAGTATTTGAGTACTCGTTGGTATACTGTTTGAGACAGCCTCTGTGGTTCTTTAATTTCTTTAATAATGGACGCATTCGGTCCATGGTATACGGAGTATTCTTCTCTATCACCACATCTCTAGTGCGTCAATCTTGCTTCGCTCCTGCATTTTTATTGTACACCGTACAGTACTATTGCAAAGATTAGTGTTCTGATCATCCTTTCCTTGTTTACCTTAAAATCATTACAATGCAACCAGCCGTCACTAATTGCGTCATAAATGCTAGTTACAGTAAGCGAAATTCTATTAGTGCTCCCCATTTAATATGAAAATAATTATTATCAGCTTGACATTTGGTTCACTTTACCTTTTTTATCGGTTTAACAGTCACCGGACCGTTAGTTCCTATCCAATTGTTTCCAAAATTGCTATTTTATAATTCTTTAACAATTCTGTGAGATGGTGCACCATCTTGTTGGAAAAATAAGTGTCTTCTTTCTAGCAAGGGTAGATTATCCAAATACTCTTCAACGATATGTTTGTTTAGGAGTTCATAATATCGCTGGCCATTTAGCTTTTCTCTATACCTACATGTAGTATACTAAAACACGATTGCCAAGTAGAGCACACCACACACTAAAACCGAACCGTCCTTGCATTTGGACGTCGACAGTAGGGTGAAGATTCACATCAGACCAATAGTGTTCGTTGTGCCTGTTAAATATTCCAGCACTGCTAATGTAGGCTTCATCTGTCCAAATCACACGTTTCACACGAAGAAATTTTCATCTCCTTCAATTTTTAGACCATACCAATTACAAAATTCCAACCGTCTCTTAGCATCTCCTGGTTCCAGAGCATGTTGTTTTCGTATTACCTACATAAGGGCTGAATTTATGTTTTTTTAATATCCGCCAAGATTTACATCTTGAAATTCCTGATTCAGTTTCAATTTGACGATATGAAATTGAAGGATTTTCAACTAAGATTTTCCTTCAATCTATTAAAAATATTAATCTCTGGTTGCCTTTCTTCGGGATAACTATTGAATTATTGCACTATGGTGTCCGTTATTTCCCAAGTTGGTTTTTTCTTTGCTGCCGCCCCATGAATTTTTAGTGTTTGCCCCAAAAAAAAACATCCAATCCAAAAAACTATTAATTTTCTAATTAAACCGTGCCGAAATCATGTTACAATCCCCATTTAAATAACATGGGATTTTTGGACTTTTTGCATTTAATTTTTTTTCTCTGAAACAAATACTGTTACAGCAATAACGAATGTATATTTTTATAGACATTTGGATGCTCTACAGAAAAGATCTCTTATGATTTTTTGATAAATTTACTAATCCGAAAGTTATTCAAGATTAAAGTGGAATGGAGGAGTTTCCTACTTTTTTTTTTTTTTTTTATTTGAAAGTAGAGATCAAACGGAGCCATCAGTTTCTTTTCAGATTTTTTTGAGTGCGTCAAGTATCAGAAAAAAATTAATGAAATTTGAAATTGTTAAGGTTATGACATCATAACCCTTCTTTGAGTGGGAATGGATAAACCGATAGGATTTTAGACAACTGTACTATGTTGCCGTACTTTCTTCTATTAAAATGTTAAAATGTAGATGCCTACCTGATGACAAGTAATGGCCGCCGTGTATTTCGTGGTTACTTTTTTATTTTATATGAGTGATTATGGATTACTTAGATTCACAATTTTTATTTAATGAAAACAAATACTTTAGTTTTACAAAGATCTTGACAACTTAAAATAGTTTGCATCCACAGTTTAAGAAATTTAAAATGCCACATGTAAACGGCTTTTCGCCTTTTGGCGATTTTCATCAAATTAACCCAGTTTGTAGAGTTTTTCAAAAATAGAACAGATTTTGTTAGTGAATTGGTTTAACATGCATTCTTAATGTAATATTTCAAGTCCGTTACATTTGGTTATTCTGTTGGGTTATAATTTGTTGATCGGTTGTACTTCGGTAAGATTCACATGTCGACAATGTTTCATTATTCATTTACAAACAAGATAATTCTTTGTATATTTAACAAAAATATATTATATGAACCACTTAAAACATCAATAATACTTTTACAAGAGCTTTGCATCCACAGTTTAAGAGATTTTAAATGCCACACGTATATGGCTTTTAGCCAGAAGCTACCATCCAGCTTATAGAGTTCTTAAAAAGAGTCCACCAATTTTGTCAGTTAAAGCATTGATCAGCATTGATGTGACGAAATAATCAATAGCATTAAATGAAAAAATAAAGAATTTTAATTAACATATGATAGCTGTCAATAATAACCCAATTAAGAACTGACAATATCGGACGGCCATGTTTAAATCTTATTGGTTAGTTATGGCGGGCAGATTAAATATTTTTTTGAAATTTAAAAATTTTTTTTAAATTGTACGCTGAGTTTTAAGACTAACCAATTACATCAACATGCTGCATTTTTATTACATTTTCATGTTTATATATTATTTCAAAAAATTATTTCTAAGGAAACTCCCCCATTCATGGTGGATATTATAGTGTTCTTGAATAACTTTATATTATTTTATATTTTTATATTATAATATCCAAATATATTAATTTGAAGATGAGTTATGAGCAAAAATATTTAAGGGTGGCCAACTTACAAGCCTCTCCCCTACTATTATAATAAATTTTTTCGTATTCTTTATTTTTATTATATTTTTAAATAAAATGGGATGAAATCAAAATAATGGACCCCACATATATTGTACATCATTGGAAGGAGGATATAAAACTCCAATCAAAAATATTATATTCAACTTGTTACGGTCCTTTTTTTTAAATATATTAATAATGTTAAATTTAGATAAATTGAAAATATTTAAATTATTTGCTTTATATTTGGTAGACTTCCCACGCCGGTCAGTATGCTATCACATCCTAAACTGATAAGTAATAACTATAAATGTGATAGCATAACATAAGCAAGCGTGTGACAGCAACTGTCATGGGAATGTAAATTATAATTTTTTTGAATTTGATAAGATTCATTTTTTATTGTGGAAAGAGAGCGGGTGAAAGATCATCACGGGCTGACGATTCATACGTTCCGGTTTACCTATTTCGAAGAAGAATTTTTGTTTGTTTTGTCGTGCGATAACGATTTATAAAAATTGGATGTGGCCATCACATAACTTTCCGAATATTAAAAGTAACTCCCAATTTACCTCGAGTAGAAAAAACTAAATTACTAAATTTTATCAGAGCATCCTAATATATAAAATCCCAGCACGCTGCTGCTGTTCCTGGACCAGCGTGTCATATTTTGGTGAAAAAAGAAACACTCTGATTGGTCGATTTTTTTTACCAACCGAGAAATATATTAAACTAAGATTAAGACTAAAAATATTTGAAAAATAAAATAATGAATAATTCCGGTATAAGAGGAAACAATTAAAATTTAGTAACCATAGTAATCATCCTAATACATAAAATCTCAGCCCGCTGCTCCTGCGTGTCATTTTTTGGTGAAAAAAGGAACACTCTGATTGGTCGATTTTTTTTACTAACCGAAAAATATATTAACGTAAAGTTGGGACTAAAAATATTTGAAAAAGAAAATAATGAATAATTACGTTATAATAAAAACAATTAAACCATATAATAACCTTCCTTCGGCAGTCGGGTAAAAAGTCAAAACGCTGCGCTACAGCGTCTTATATTTTTGGTTAGATAAACTCGAAGACGGGCTTTCCAGCTAGTTAATTAATAAATTGATAGGCGTTCGTAGGAGATTAGACAACTACAGGTTAGAAAAACTACTGTGTATATGCCGACGTTTCGTTCAACTTTATTGAGCGTTGTATTATATAGTTGTAACGACTCAACAAATTGTCAACTAAATTTCGCAAAGATGGTTTTAGTGCATGGCGAACAGTGGAAACTTTTTGTTAAGTTGCAGAGCACAAGAAGTGGCGCCCTCGCATATAGATAACACCTTTAAAGGTCTAGTATTAAAAATGCTGGTGGACAGTCCATATTGGTTAGAGATTGGAAATATCATTCGAAACTTCAAAAGATCGATCCTCAGTTGGGAAATAAAGGCAACTTGTGAGAAAATTGCAAGAACAGAGACATACATACAACAGCTTAAACAGAAGTTGTGAGAGAAATTGATGAGTTGATTGTTTCATAGATTAGAAAAGGCGGTCAAAAAGAGATACGACTGGGTGTTCAAGAGAAGCAAGAAAAATAATGTAGAAAACAAAATCACAGAAGAAAACAATAAAGTATTTAATTACACCAAAGTTAAATTGCCGAATGCGGCTTTATCTTCTTTAAAGTTGAGCTTCAAGTTTGGGTTGCAGGTGGACCAATTTCCAACCCTCACAGTCATTAAAGATTTAGAAGGTTGCTTGCCAAGTTTGAGAGGAGAAGAAGACGCTACAAATGCATTAAGAGCGAGATGCAGAAATGTAAGCACCAACTATAGAAACCAATTAAAAAACAAACGATAAGATCACATGTATAAACTAATAAAGAGAAATTATAAAGAAACACAACATTTTATAAAATCACATCCGGAAATAATAATATCTAGATCAGACAAGGGCATAAATTTCTAGTAGAAATGAAAAGCAGAGGATCAATTGAATAAACTGTATCGATTGCGAAAAACTCATAAAAAAGAACCTTCATTAAGACCAGTAGTAAGCTGCACTAAAGCCCCATTATATAATGTGTCACAGTTTTTAAGTCAAATACGAGTGTTGTCGACTTCAATATTATATTATTAAAAGTTCTCAAGAGTTTGTAGAAAAAACAAAATTATTAAAAATACCGGATATAGAATAACATACCACCGGATTTTGGAAACTAACCCGAAAAAGAAGTATGGAATATTTTGACATTGATGGAAAACGTTACCCTGTTGATGTGGCAAGAAAAATTATTTAAAATATGCTTCAGGAATCGTCTGAGGATGAAAGTAGAGCAGGCAAAGACCGCAGTAGTCCTAATCAAACCAACGAGAATAATACGGAATCGGAAGACATAGCTGATAAAGATTATATACCTGATGCTGGAGATGACACAGAAAAAAAAGATAATCTTAAAGAGGAGCTATTTGAAAATGATATTTTACAAGATAATGATACCGAAGAATTCGAAGACGCAGCCGATATTAATGAAAAATACTTTAGTGAAATGAAGTGGAATAAATTCTCTCCAAAAATAAGCCAAACTCTTTCACGCAATACAGTACGAGAGAAATTTGGTCCGAAAAGAATTCGACCAACTTCTTTGATAGAAAGTATGAAAATATTTCTGACTGACAATATTTTGGATATCATAATAAGACATACAAACAAAGAAGCAGAAAGAGTTTACAAGCTATGAAACGATGCCAACAAGGACAAAGAACCTAAGTCGTGGAGTGAAATTACTGATATAGAAATAGATGCATAAATATATTGGTTTACTTATAAGTGCAGGACCTCATCGATCGGGACGAGAAGATTTAAATAAATTGTGGTCTGAAGAACGTGGCCGACCTCTTGCGCTTTATTCGTTTTGGTAATGAAGCTACTAGGGATGAACGTAAAGCTAAAGATAAACTAGCAGCAATTCGGGATATTGGATGCATAAAAAACAATCTAATGTCGAGAAAGACTTTAGAATGTGGTTATTTTATTCTGATTCGAAAAATAGTTTATTTTGTTTTTTTTGCTATTATTTTCAAAAAATTCAATTTTATTATTTAGTAATTAAGATACTGGATTTTCCAAATGGCAGCAATTAAACCCAAGAATTCCTAACCACGAAACATCTTTGGAATCTTTGGAAATTTTAAAAAGGCGCTTTAAAACTGGACAAAATTTGATTGATATATGCAACAGCAATTGGCAGAAGAAGTAAATAAGTGACGTCATATTTTGAAAATCATTTTAATATGTATAATGTTTTGCGCAAGAAATAACTTAGTTTTAAGAGGAACATGCGAAAATAGCGTTGATGGTAATTTAAAATGGGTAATTTTTCTAAATTTAATAGAACTAGTCAGTAACTGCAATAGGTAGCTAAAATTGGTTATAAGTAAATGAACAAACAAAGGGGCAAGTATTATATTTGAATCCAATCATACAAAATGAATTTATAACTTTGTTAGCATACACAGTCAGACACAAAATCATAAATAATATTAAAAATGCAAAATACTTCAGTGCCATAATTGATATTACTTTGAAGAAAGCCTTGTAAACAAGGTTCTAGATAAATTAAAAAAAGATGGTTTAAATATTACAAATGTAAAAGGACAAGGTTACGATAATCGTGCAAACATGGCTGGAAAATATAAAGGAATTCAATCTCATATCCTTATGAAAAACTGACCTAGCCAAATACGTGCCTAGTGCTGCACATTCTCAAAATTTGATAAGAGTCCAAGCAGCCAGCAACAATGTTAAAATTATTTCATTTTTTGGCATAATCCAAAAGCTGTTTAATTGTTTTTCTTTTTCAACTCGTAGCGCGTAGGTGGGAAAAAATTACTAATTTATTAAAAGAAACTCTAAAAGGACATAGGGATATAAGCTGGTGTTCGCAAATTCGTGTGCCACCAATAGAGGATGAAAGCATTCTGAAATTAGTAAGTCAAGAAACTTTAATTTTGTTGGAGAAAAACGAAGAGTGGAGAAAAATGACAAGTGATGTAACACTGCCTGTGAGAAAGCAATGGCAAAGGAAGTTGCTGTTAATGAAAATTTTTCGCTATTATTAGATACATCTGTTAACCGTTCTGCCAATGAATCAGAAAGCGATTGAAATGATTTTCAAATACCATTGATGCACCATGGTATATTAGTAATCAAACCCTTCATCAAGACCTACATGTTGGATATATAAATGATGAAATTAGAAAACGCGCAGAAAAACATGCAGTGAAGTTGCAAGACCATCCAAACCCCAGCACCTCAATACTACTGGAAGAGAATATTATTAGACGTTTGAAGAGAAAATGGCATAGTGACCTTTTTACATAAAGAAAAATTTGATATGGGTACCGCTAATGGGCGTATTCCCCTGCATGACATTATTGACATCAAATCAGCTTATAGAACTATGTACTTATATAAAATTGTTCTGATTGTTGATATTAAAACTAATAAAACAAAAAAAAAAAATACCATTCGCAAAATTGAACACACAAGCTCTCGCTGACTGTGAAAAGTCGAACAGAAACAAGCAATCTATCGTACATATGTGGCTGTAAATGCAGTTAGGGACATAAAAACCTATGTATCGTGTAAGGTTTTTAAAATAATTGCCAAAAAAGTTATATTCGCATATCCTGAAATATTTAAGGAAGTAGATAATGAAGGTGTAACCGTAGGGAATGGTTGTCATTCCATGTATTGTAAATTTGTGGATAGGAACAACTCTCTTTAGTCTTTCTGCCCACTGCAGGACAATTGGCCTTTTTCTCTGAGAGAAAGGTTTAAGCATTTAGACCCCACGGTTGCTTAATCCGGTTTGGGGAATGCCTGTCACCCTGTTTTTAATAGTTGATAGCAGCAATCATCAACTCAGGGGGACCGCCGGCTTCACGTGCCCTCCGAAGCACGGAAACGGTCATATGAAAGTTTTAGACTCTCCCCGGATTCTAACCGAGTACCTTAGAGTCAGCAGTAATTCAGCTAACCTACTAAGCTGATGACCGTCTCTAGGAACATCTATATAAGGTTATAAGGTCAAATGACCCCAAGAATGATGACTATCGTTGAAGTTGAGGTTATTCTAGGAGACAGTCAACACATATTGCAATAGTGTCGAGCGTCAAACTGAATTTATCATTTCTAAAAACCTTCACGCTGAAGCATGCAGTAGAAGAAAAAGGAAAGCGGAGAAAAAAAGGCCAAACTTGAAAATGAAAAGAAGATCAATCTCACAACTGATGAAAATGATTTGGAGTTTTGATACTCTTGCAATTTTTAATTTTTTATGTTGTCGACTAGTAGGTAATCCGCCACATCTTAATATTACATTTTAAAATTTAGTACGGTAAATACTATAATAATCAATAACAGTGACAATTTAACAGTTTAAATCCATTTAAACATCAAGTTAAATTAGCCAATGGAAGTTTACTGTTTGTTTTATAAGCAAGTAATTACGGTCCCTATTTCTATTCGATCATTTTTGAATTTCACTGAAGATTTCTTCATTTGTTTCGTCGACTTAGATATAGGAGGCGTAAGAATATTTATACTTTAAATGCTATCTACCTATGAGAGGCAGATGTGCGTTTTAGGTATCGTTTTCTTGGTGAACTTTTAATAATTTAACTACATTTTCGTAATTGAAATTTTCAGTTAGTTTTCGAACTTATCGTAGGTGAACTTTTTATTGGATTTGTGATTTCCGTGCCAAGTATTTAGGATTTAGATTGACTGCGTTTTTTTGGATTTTTTGGAAGTACAGGCTTTTTTCCGAATTGCCACTAACTCACCAACAATAACTATTTTATTGTGATCATCGCACAACTGAGGTATGTTTGATTTTTGTAATCTTAAGCTTTCGTTTTAAGATCTTCTTTTGTATGCTTTGTATATTTATATCTTCCTTTTTTTAGGACTCTTCTCGTTCTGTTTAATTATTTGATATATCCGATATCGTTGTCGTGTAACGCCCCTGATATCATCTTGGAGTTCAATTTGTTCTTACCATTCCAGAGGACATCAATCCCAGAAGACATCGAAACCAGATAAGCGTTGGCTATAAAAACATTACCAATTAAAAAATTAGTAACAAATTTTTTTATAAGCGAGAAGGTACACGAAGGTATTATAACTAAAATCAACACAATAACAATCAAATATCACATTTACGAAAAGTTTAGAAAATAACTATGGGAAAAAAACGATCAGGAAGAAAAGGAAATAAAAATTGAAATAAAGCTAACAACAATGCTCAAAATGCAAACACCGCCAATGTGGCTCAAACTCAACAGTCCGGTTCGTCCAACTTAGCTGTGTACCTAAAGAACATCAATTAAATAATGAAGAAGTTGTGGATGAGTCTTCAAACAATATAAATTCAAAACAAAGTGAGTCTGCAGTAGCTGTTGACGATTGTCAGGAAAAATGTAATACAGAAAGCAAAAAGGCACAGAAAGAAATACATTTTCTATTTTCTCGAGTGGTTTGATTATTATAAATTAACCATTATGTTGAGACCGAACCGATAATTCTTGTTTATTTTTCACCACATAAAGGAGGCGAACTAAAATGGAAAACTAGAAAACCAGAATCAAAAGGACGATTTCAATTTGTTAAACGAGTCTTCCACCGACACTGAGGATGAAACCACCGACAGTGCAAGTTCAGAAACCGTGACCGAACATGATAGTATAGTTTTTGAAAAATTCGAAGAACATAAGAGCGAACCCGTTGTGGATTGTTCCATTTTTACAATTTTTGAACACAAAAAAGAAATTTCTAAACCAGCAAAATAAAATTTATAAATTATAACAGCCGAACATTACAAGGAATAGAACCCTCGAAAAAGTCATCTTCTGGTAAAAAGGTTCGATTTTCTAGATTTCCTCCGGTTGCGGTCGCGTTCATGTAATTGGATACATTGGAACATGTAGCCGTTCGTGAAGGGTATTAAATGGAATTCGCCAGAGATAACCATAGATTTAAAATTATAACAATGGAATATTATATCCACTGCATCGGGAAAAAATATGCCAAGAAAGATTTCTCACTACGGTAAACCGGCCTTAATGTGACAAATTTTCAAACGATATTCAAATCGCATTCCTATTGACTTTGAATCTACATGTATATTTCAGTGATATGTTAAAGAAAAAGAATATATTTATTATAACTTTTCTATTCTCGATATCAATTACTGATTAGGCATGAATAATATTTAAATAAAAGCTAAGATTAAAATTTTTTTAATATTTATATTTATGAATTTGTATAAGTACAACTATATACGAAGTGAGTGTGCCCAACAGACGCAACAACAACGAAAAATCTATATTAAAGAATTCTGCAGCCGAAAATCGTGGAATTTGATTATTTGCTTGATTTGCTAGTAGTATTAGTTCTTTACGTAAAATACGATTTTGATTCTTCATGTTCTTATCTGGTATGATAAGTAATAAATTGTAGCATATGGTTGCTGTACGTTTAGCTTCATTGGTAGTCAATTCACATGCTACAGCAATTGCGATTACCATTATCTAAAAGCATTTCATTTAGAATATTTAATATGCAAAAAAATATTTCTTAAAACAAAATTGGTAACATTCATCAAATCTGAACATACAGTAATATACAGAAAAAATATTCCATAAGTGAAAGTAATATAGGTACCCCAAATATTGAATCTTTTAATAACAAATGTTATATTATTATAGAAAAATATAAAATAGCAAAAGTCAGCTACAGCGCAAAATTAACTGAAGATATTACACAATTTTTTTTGTAAGGGATAGAAGATAATGTTTTCAATGACATGACTTAATTTTTAACCTAATTTGGTAAGAAATATCCTTAATAAGAATAATAATAATTATATCGTTAATAAGCTCTTTGCGTCAAAATTGCACAATTAATAAGAATTTCAAATATGTCATGTCATAGCTAAACTAACGATCTCTATTAAAATTAATAATTAAAGAACAGTGATTTTACTCTTTTGAAGAACCGAATCAAGTTGAATTTTTCGATTTACTCATATCAATAAATTACCAAATTTAACTTACCAAAAGAGCAATGCTCCACATAAAAGCCAGTGTGTATAAAATTGTTTGAAATAAACTTTCCAAGTAAAACTGGACACCCTCTTTTGGCATAAAATATTTGATAGCAAAATCCAACATATATAGAAAGTACACTAATAATTGCAAGAAGACAAATAATAATTGCCATCCAAATAGTATGTTAAACTTTTCGACAGTTTTGGATATGTCTCTGGCAAGTTTTCGAAATTTATCAACAGTCCAAGTTGTTGTTGCTGTTTGATTCTCTTTTACACTGTCTACCAAATTTTTATTAAAATGATCCAGGAGAGATCCGAATCCATGTATGAAATGATAAACTAATAAAAACATAGTTACGTTTAAGCAACGAACGTATTCAAAATAAATCGTCAGTATATAGGTAATTGTTTTAATAGATTGGTCTTGTAGTGTGATGAAAATACTAATAACTTCCAGAATAGTTATACTTATATTGATTGAGGTCAATTTTTTGTTTATATCCCAAAACTTAATTCTTTTTTCTGGAATCAAATTTTCTTCAAGTTTTGAAAACTCTTCGAGAAATGTTCGATATAAGTCAATATTCCATACCGATATTTTGAACATCGAACTATAATAATACAATTGCAAGACGAAAAAATAAATTGTGTCGATGGTAGTAGATGTTCTATCAACAATTGGTTGCGACACCGCAATGATAAAAGAATACACTGAATACGATAACAAAATAAAATTAAGAACAAATACGTAAACTTTATGCAAAAAACGCAAAATGGTATATTTACAATAAATTGGCGGTACAATAGCCACACAAATTGCTAACTTCTGTAAAAAACTATTTTGATTCATTCTGGCTCTTTTATTTTTTCGAATTACTGAACTAAAATTATTACAACAAATATGAATGTATGTATATGTAATAAGAAATCGATTTTGTTAGGCGTGTCTGTTTTTTTTCTGCTTGTCAAATATTATTAATAACAGTGGTGTACCGTAAATTATATATAATTTTCGATATATAACAAATAGTTCTGTTAAAAAAAATGAACAAGAAGATGTTTTTTATCAGATATTTGAAATGAAATGCTAATGTTGATCGTTTTTATAGAAATTGACTTAAATTTTTTTTGACAAGTTTTCATTTATCGGACTGGCCATATAATATATTCAATTTAATTTTTATTTTTAAAAACAATTGTATTTTGCAAACTTACATGGCCATAAACGAAACTTTTAAGAATTTCGAAAGCATTTTTTGACTTTATACGTAAAAGCTAGATTAAATCTAATGCTCTTATCATTCGTAGTTTATATTTCTGTATTATTTTTGTGTTTTTCATTTTTTCTCTAAAATAATTGGGGAAGCAGGAATGCATAAATAAGTTTTACATGTTAATTTCCTATGTTCGGCTAAAACTCTCTAGTTTGTCTGGATATCTGGCCTTATTATTTCGGAATATTGATATTTGACCTTTTGTTTTTATATACAAGGTGACCGGACGACCATCTGAACATAGGAAATTAACATAGGAAATTGGTTTTTGTTCAATTCCTGCTTCCCATTACAACGGATAAGAATGAAAATGGTATCAATTTAAAGAGATTTTTATTCCGCTTCTAAAGATACTTAATACTTGATATTTTGTTTTTTAATTACTGGTAAAAACTGGTAATAAAATGCAAAGAAGAGATTTAAAAAATAATTTTAGTTGCCTTGATTGAATTTTATTGCAATTGTTTTTGTAATACAACTACCACTGTAATATAATTTTACCATAAAAACTTTTTCTTCCACATAATAAGTGTTTGCGTTCATTGTTAACCAAATTTATTGTATTCTGTCAAAGTGACTTCTTGGAAATTATTGATTTTCAAACAAAAACAATTGCAATAAAATTCAATCCAGGCAACTAAAATTATTTTTTAAATCTTGTTTTTGCATTTTATTAGTGAGTTTTTACCAGTAATTGAAAAACAAAATATCAAGTGTTAGGTATTTAATTAAAGAAAAATCAATTTCCTATGTTAATTGCCTATGTTCAGATGGTCGACCGGTCACCCGGTATACTATAAATATGAAAATTTTTAAAAATTCCATAAACCCCCCCCCATGTAAGGAGCTGGTGAAAGCACTTCTTTAGTGCATCCTGTATTAGCTATTTACCATAGAAACAGAAAAATAATTTGTTTTTCTCCTTTTTGTCTTCAAAGAGTTAGCTGAGTATCTGGTTACTGTAACTGCTAACCTAATAAAACCGACTCAAATTTTGGAAAATTTGAAATAAAAGAACCGATTATAGTTTTAAGAAAAGAACAGATATGTTGTACCAACTTTATAAATTTTTGCTATATATAAATAATACATTCATCGTTAGTGAGCATCATTTGTAATAACAATATTAAAAACTAATTATTAAAACAAAAAGTAAGTTTTACTCGACAACTTGAATAATTAAGGAACACTGGTAGATTTGTCCGGCGGACAGATCCATCATTATACGTTGTTTTGCTACACACAGACGATCAAATCCGTCGTAGATTACAGTTGCTTCCCAGTCGCGAGTGGATATGAATTCAATCATTAAAAAAAGAAATATTGCATTGATTGGGGGTTTGAAAAGAAAAAGAAGAAGAATTTGGTCAAAGCGTTGGTATTTGGAATATATATTTTGCGATGTACTGGGGTGTAAAATTATAAAAAATAACCTAACCCCAGCAATCAATTTTTGTGATAAGCAAAAGAGACTCTTGATATTTTTTTAAATTAAATCAATTAAAATTCCAAAATATTTTAATTAAATTTACCAGTCACGAATATAAATAGCAAAATGTATGCGCCCATCTGTCCACAAGTTGTGATATCGATTCGATACTTTCCAACGCCTTCAAATTTTAATGTTTTTATATTTTAATATATTAATTTATTAATTTTTATTCTTCAAATCAAAATTTCTATTAAATCGCAACTATAAATCAAATTTTTACATGAGACCAGCTCTGATAAACGTCCGCACTCTGCGGCATAGATGATAGAGACAGTTACTAGAGATAGAAACTATCTCTATCATCTATGCTTTGCGGCTTCAAAATGGCAAAAGCCCCGTCTTTTCCTAACGTCTTTTACTAAATTAATGCCGCAATTTTAATAATTTTTAAAATTATACAAAATAATAAAAATCTACAAAATCAAACTCAAAATTCAAAAAGGATTTTGGACACGACAATATCGCACCCTGAGATGAAAACTGTCGTAACTTAAACTTAAAAACTTAAAAAAAATTTTTTTTCGGGATTTCATTCATTTCAAAAGAGCGTTAAAATATACATAATAATCAATCAAAACCCGAAAATTTGTAATTTTGGAAGTTACGACACTTTTCATCTCAGGGTGCGATAAATATCATAATTATGTAGTTCAATAAAACTTTCCCAAAATTGTTTATTGTCACGGAAAGTCATATTTGAGTGTGTATATACTAGCCACCAAAATATTTATGCACACAAATACGGCACATGAACAGTGTGTCGAACAAATCTGTCCTGTACAACAGACGGCGAGTACGGCATATCCAGCGAGCACGCGGATACACACATGCGGATTTGTACGGCGGACAGATCTGGCAGACAGATTCGACGTACAAATACGCGTGTGAATAGTACCTTTAAAAAATAGTAGATAGATGGAACATTTGAAACGTGTCCTTTGCTATTTGCGCAATTGTTCATTATACCTGGTGTAAAAAAAAATTATCAATTCTTCCCCTTTTTGCCTTACTCCCTGATAAGACTGAGAAAACATACACCAAAATGTTTTAGAAAATATTAGATTTACAGAGTGTAGTCCAGTCAAATTAGAGACAGAAAATCCGAATAGGTGCATTAATTCCGGTAGAGCTAATTTTTTTATATGTTCTACGGGTTCTACTTTTTTTAGTTTTTACCATATAGCGGTCAAACTAAGCGTCTCACAGAAAATATATATATATATATTGTTGTGTTCTGATAAAGTAATGAAAAGTGAGTTGCGTAATTTAGAAATGAAGAACTGACTTTGCAACCTGAGGAACAATAAAGGCAGGACTCTTGTTCGTTTTCGAAATTGTTTTTTTTATTAGTGTTAAGTTTTGTTCGTTAGTTAAGTTGTATTGTTTAGTTTAAGTTTGTTGTTGCAGTAATTTCGTTTGTTTATTTAAATTTTAATGTTTGTATTTTAATTTTTGTTGTTTAGCGACTCACACAAATGCAGCTGAGCAGTACGAAAGCTAGAACCTTGATTTTATTTAAAAAAAAAAGAAGAATAGAAAAACCAAGGAAATGGAGGAGAATGTAAATAAATGAAAGAACGTGAAGTCGCAAATTTACAAACAGAGATATAAATAAAAGTTAATTGCGGAGAGTCGCAAATTTTACAATCAAAAGAATATAAATAAATGAAAGAACGAGAAGTCGCAAAATTTACAACTGGAAGATAAATAAAAAGTTAGTGGAACTGAGAGTCGCAAATTTACAGTCCGAGAGGCTAAAAATAGAATAATAAAAAGTTAGTGAAATTGAGAGTCCAACAGTTGGTGTGGTGTTGAAAATAAGCCGAGGAGAGCGTGGAAGAAAGAAGCCGAACCGTGCTGCTCAGCAAGATTTGTGTGAGTCCTGCTTTTTATAAAAATTGTTTCTTTTTGTACAGGTTGCAAAATAAATTGTTCTTTTAATCGTCAGTTTAATCGTCAAAACACTGTCACATAAAACAAATAAATTAACAATATAAAATTAATTATTGAGCTTAGTGGACTAAAATCAAACTCAGTATTTACGAAGTCGACGTTTCGAAGACTTTATGTCTTCATCTTCAAGACTAGAAGAGAAGCAACGTTACAATAAATAAAAACATTAAAACGCAATAATTATACCTAGTAAAAAATGGATGTCGAGCTGCTTGACTGTATAAAATTAGATGTTAAATAGGGAGAGTCACAAATGGTCACAGATAAATTGTTAAAATATGAAAATATGAACTGAATTAAAATTTAAAGCCCATAAAACTGGTACCCCTTTAAGACCTGTTATTAGCTGTATTGAGTCTCCGTCCATACCTCTCGCCAAGTTTATCAACAACATTTTAAAGAACTGTATTACATCTCTACCGTTTAATGTTAAAAATACTAAAGAAGCCAAAGAAAAGATTATACAGAGCGTAATCCCAGATAATTATGTTTTGATATCCTTTGATGTCAATTCCCTATTTACTAACATTTCGAGAGAAGCAGTAGTATCTTCAATCATCAATAACTGGGACATTATCTCTCCATTCACATCAATCCCATTGAACGAGTTTACCAAGTTAATATCTACAATATTTGAAAACAGTTACTTTAGTTTTGAAAATAATTTCTATTCCCAACTAGTTGGCTCCGCGATGGGAGATCCTTGTTCACCTGTGTTCTCAAGTTTTGTTATGAACGATCTTCTGTACAATTTCTTTGGATCCATTAACTTTGATCTACCATTTTTATTATTATACGTAGATGACATCTTATCTGCAGTTCCAAAAACAAAAGTGGATGAATGTATTGATATACTCAATGGATACGACAACCTTCTTACTTTCACTTATGAACTAGAATCCAATAACTCCATTCCGTTCTTAGACCTCAAAATTGAAAGAAAAAATGATGGTACATTAACCACCGATATCTACAGAAAACCATCATCTACAAGTAGACTTCTAAATTACAATTCATCACATCCGTTGAACCAAAAATTGAGTGTCATTAACACGTTAAAACACAGAATTTATAACTGCGTACCGGAAAATCTTATCCCTGAAAGACTTAACAATTTAAAATTTCAACTACTCCAAAACGATTACCCAACTCGCCTTGTAGATAATGTCCTTTTTCGAAATAAACCCACATTTTCGTCAAACAAACCTTCCGACCTAGAAAACGTAGAAAATACCAAATTTAGCAAAATTACCTACCATCCATGGTTGAACCATAAAATAAAACATACATTTAAAAATTTTATAAACGACGGTTCAATAAAATTAGCTTTTCATAATCCATTCAAATTAGGAAAACTTCTTTACTCAAGAACTAAAGATAAAGTACCTACTCTAGATAGAGCTAATGTTATATATAAAATTGTATGTGAATGTGGTCAACACTACATTGGTCAAACTAAACAAAATCTATCAAACAGAATTAAACAACATCTATATGACATACGATACAAATCTACAAAAACAGGTATCTCTGAGCATACTGTAGTAAACTCGCACAGTTTCAAAAATGAAGATGTAGAAATTCTTGCAACAGAAATGAATTACCATAAGAGAACTTTTCTGGAGGCGGCCTACATTTCAGCCTCAGAAGAAAACCTTAACAAGCAAACCGATTTTGGTTATATAAACGCTGGCTACAAAAATATTTTAAATTGTTTCAAAGAAAAAATTTCAAAACCAAGCTAACACCTTCACGACAACACTTTTGCATTTTTCTGTCTACGCCTTTATTTTTTACTTTAGTTTCTACGATTTATTGTATTGATGTTCGAGCTGTTGATTACTTTCTTCTATTTGCTACTTGTTTTTTAATTTGTTTACTGTCCGATTGTTCACAATTTTAATGTCATTTTAATGACAGACACTATTTTAATTATATAGATCTATTTACAAATTTTAATTCAGTTCATATTTTCATATTTTAACAATTTATCTGTGACCATTTGTGACTCTCCCTATTTAACATTGTTACGTCTATGATTTTATGGTGTTTAAAATTAAATTATTTTTAATTCATGCTTAATAAGCACCGTCCCGATAGCGTGAGATCTGCGCCATCAGCTAATACATCAACACAAATTGTTATGCTTACCAGCTTCCGTCGCGTGTGAAATCCAACATTCAGCGTTTGATAAATATTATTATGCTTTACCAACTCCGCCGTAACCGTGGGATTATTTATGATTCAGCGTCTGGATTTACAGACAGTAGGCGAACCCAGCGTTGAAGGGGGGTAATAGAAAAAATACATAAGAGACACACACGTTGAAGAAGGAGCAGTCCCTAACCAACCATAGAATTGGTAACAAGCCTTCGCGAATCCAATTAGAATTTGAAATTGTTTAAGCAAGTGCTTAGTTAATTACGGTTTCGGGATTCAATAAATATAATTTGTGAATTATGTGGTTGTGGGTTGATCAAGCCTCCCATGGATCATCGGCAATTTGAATAGGATTAAGGATTGTAACTTAAGGTCAGACTTATTTGTAATATTTAGCAAGGTTCCAGCCAGGGCCAATTGTAACATGTAATATGTTATTAGAATAAGTTTATTTAGGTCCAGCCACGGCCGTGGTGATCACTTGGGTTTAATGATCGTGGTGATCACTTGGATTTCGAGAATCTGGATTGATGATTTAGCATTGAGTTAATGTTAGGGTTGTACCCATAATTGTGTAATAATATTAAAATTCATTATATCGTTATGTTAAAAGATGTGTGTTTTTTTGAATCTTTTGGAAGTTTGTTAATTAATCGCCACTCACGCCCGTCTCATCTCGTCGGGTTAAGAAAGTATGAATAAGAAAAGTTAAGTAAGTATCTATAAGTAACAGTTTGGCGCATGAACGTGGGGCTCGAAAAGGAAACAAATTAACAACGAAAAAAAGATTCAAAAAACTCATTATTGGGGACAAAAAATTAATAGGAATTTGAAAAACAAATAAACAAAAATTTGCAATGGAGCCTAAACACCTAAGTGAATGGGAACTAAAATTCGAGTTAGAGTGCCGGAACATTAAACCGCGAATTACGAAAGTGTCGCAACGGGTCCAGTTGGACATCACGCTTAAAGACAATACGGCAAAAATTAAGTTAGACAAAATGGATTGGGACAAATTCGATTTGGAGGTACAAAAATCCATCGTGGAAATCGGGACAATAATGGAACAAAACGCGAAACAAATTAGTAACGAAAAACGGGACATGTTAACGACGAAATTCATGCATTTAGAAAATCGAGTAGAATTATGCAAATTACACATCAAGGACGAAGAAAGAAGTTTTATGGTCGCTATGCTAGAAGCGGAAATAAAAATTATGGAAGGTGCGATGTTGGAAATTGAAAATGAAACGCCAAGGTTAGACGCATCAGCAGTTTGTAATCAAACGGCGGGAAATGCAACAAGCGTGGGCAACAAAAAATACACCCAACTACACAAATGGAACCTAACATTTAGTGGTCATAACAGCAAGGTTGGAATAATTGAATTTCTAGAAAAAATCGATGACTTGAAGGAAGCCCGACAAATTTCCGATGAAGAACTATTTTCGAGCTGTCATGATTTATTTTCGGAAGACGGCACCAAATGGCTAAGAAACATCAAAGGAAAAGTAAACAATTGGATCGAACTGGTACAAGAATTGAAAAAAGAATTTTTGCCGCGAAATTACGAGTATCTGCTAAGAAAAGAATTCCAAGACCGCATGCAAGGAAGAAATGAAAATGTAATGACATTTCTATTGGAAATGGAAACATTGTGTAAACGATTGAACCCAAAAATTTCGGATCGTGAATTAATCGATCAAACAATTCGAAACCTAAATCCATATTTTGCCGATCGCGTCGCTTTGGAGGATTTCGATAGCCTGACAAATTTAAAAGAACGATGCCGGCGAGTACAGGAATTAAAGAACAGAAGCGAACAATATCCGCCAGCAGCAAAACTCCCACAAAATTCCGCCTCCGGACTTCAACCACCAACCAGCATCAATCAGGCAAGAAGAATGTTTGGCCCACCGTTACGATCTAAAACTTTCGCAACCACGGTTAACGATTTTCGTTGTTGGAATTGCCAACAAGAAGGACACACGGCCAATAATTGTGATAAGGAAAGAAAACTTTTTTGTTACGGGTGTGGACAACCGAACGTGATTAAAGCAAAGTGCGCGAAGTGTTCACCGGACCAATCAAACAACACTACAAATTCGGGAAACGAAAAGGAGGTTGCGAAACAAGAGGGTGCGTCCAACCTCAATCGATCCACCAGCCCTCCCGAACAACAAATGCGGCAATTAAATATTCGTCCGCGCGGGGCACCCCGAGGTCACAATTGGAAAAGAGGCCGCGGAAGACCCACATAAACCAATCATGTAAAACTTTGGACAAAAAACAGTGGAGTGCGTGGTTACGATTAATAAACAAATTTTACAATAAACAATCAGTGAAAATTGATCCGGTACTGATGAAAAAACCATTAGACAATCGTCCACATTTAGAAATTGTGATAAACAACCAAACGGTAACGGCATTAGTGGATACGGGCGCGATGACATCCATAATAGGTGAAAAAGGCTTGCAATATTTAAATTCCATGCAAAAGAAAAACATTAAGGTGTCCAAAATTAATGAAATTAAGGTAGCTAATGGGGGTAGTAGTAAGGTTAAAGAGGTTTTGCCATTGGAAATTCGACTTGGAGGCTTAATCAAAACTATTGACTTTTTAATTGTACCGGACTTGTCATATGAAATTTTGTTAGGAGCCGATTTTTGTAGAAAATTTGAATTAACGTTGCACTTTAAAAACTTTTCGTGGCAAATGCCAAAATCAAGTAAAATAGCTGCTACAAAGGGCATTTTAGATAAAACCACATTGAACGAAGGTCAGAAACAAAAATTACATAAAATAGTTGAGAAATTTAAAACTTTAGCCACTAATGAATTAGGTTGCGTAAAGGGGGTTGAGCATTTTATAGATACGGGCGATGCGCTTCCGGTTAAAAGTAGACCATATCCGTTAAGTCCGGCCATGCAAGACAAACTACATGCCGAAATCGACCAAATGTTGGCCGACGGGGTTATTCAGGAATCCACCTCTCCGTGGACCAGTCCCCTAATAATGGTAAAGAAAAAGGACGGCCAAACTCGTCTCTGTTTCGATGGCCGCAGATTAAATCAGGTTTCAAGGAAAAATGGGTTTCCACTCCCCAGGCCAGATAGTATCCTAAATAGGGTACGTAACGCCAAATATCTGTCCTCTATCGATCTTAAAAAAGCTTTTTGGCAAATTCCTTTAGAGGAATCATCTAAACAAAAGACTGCATTCGTCGTACCGGGTAAGGGGTTGTTTGAATTTAAGGTCATGCCCTTTGGCCTTACCAATGCGCCAAAAACTTTACAACAAGTTATGGAAAGAACGTTAGGTTCAGTATTACATCAAGGGGATGCCTTCGTGTATTTAGATGATATAATTGTAGCCTCCGAAACTTTTGAACAACATTTAGCCACTCTCACTTTGATTTTAGAACGATTAAGAGACGCCGGATTTAAGGTTAACATAGACAAATGCGAATTCTTTAAAAAATCAATTTCATTCTTAGGTTTTGTAGTAGATGAATTAGGATTACGCACTGATCCAGAAAAAGTTTGCGCAATCAAAAATTTTAAAACACCAAAAACCACAACGGAAGTTAAGCGGTTAATAGGTTTGATCAGTTATTATAGAATATTTTTACCAGATTTATGTTCCATTTCATCCCCCATTTCAAACTTGATTAAAAACAAAAAGAAAGGATAAAGTGTCCAGTGGACTACAGAAGCCCATAAAGCATTCAAAAAGATTAAAGAATTAATTACCAGTGCTCCAATTTTGATCAGTCCCGATTATAATCAAAAATTTTATGTACAAACCGATGCATCTGCAGTAGGAGCGGTTTTATTTCAGGAAAAGGGAGGACTAGAACATCCCATTGCGTACGCCATTAGAGCCTTAACTGTCGCGGAACAAAAATATTCGGCAACCGAACGAGAATTGATAGGTATTATGTTCAGCATAAACCGATTTAGGGGTTATATTGATGGCACTGAGTTTGTGGTCATTACGGATTGTTCCGCCTTACAATTTTTGAATAACATTAAAAATCCGTCCGATAGATTAGCGCGCTGGGCTCTTTATTTAGCCCAATATGATTTTGAGGTTCGTCATCGTCCGGGTAAACTCAATGTTGTACCAGATGCATTATCACGGGATACAGCTTCTTTAAATATTGACAATTTACTCCCCGATGAGTGGTACACTGACATGCTTGATAAGGTTAGGCGAGCGGAGGACGATTTTTTTAGTTTTAAGGTAATTGAGGATCGTTTATATAAATTTGTGCCGTCCCTTTTACCAAACCCTTCGAATGTCCCTGAGTGGAAACTTGTTGTCCCCACCGCAAATCGAGCTGAGGTATTAAAACAATGTCATGATGAACCTACCGCAGGCCATTTTGGGGCTGCCAAAACCATAGCTAGAATTACCGAATTGTATTATTGGCCAAAATTAAGGAGGGATGTTCAAAAATACGTGGCCAATTGTAACATTTGTGCGGCTTATAAAAATTCGACTCAAGCCAGACCTGGATTAATGGGGCAATATAAAAAGATTTCATTCCCGTTCCAACTAATTTCGGTAGATCTGTTAGGCCCCCTTCCGAGATCCAAAAAAGGAAATCAACATTTACTGGTAGTTTCAGACTGGTTCACCAAATTTGTATTAGTACAACCCTTAGCAAAAGCGACTGCGGCTGCCGTAGTCAGGTTTATGGAAAACCAGGTTTTCTTATTGTTCGGAGTACCACAAATTATAATTTGTGATAATGGGGTTCAATTTATTTCAAAGGAATTCACTAAATTAGCACAGGACTACAAAGTCCAACATATTTGGAAAAATAGTGCTTATCACGCGCAGCACAATCCGGTCGAACGCGTAAATAAAGTTTTAGTTGCGGCCATATCGTCGTATTTAGATAAGAATGAACACAATAGGTGGGATGAGAATATTCATAAGATCGCGCAAGCCATTCGCACAGCAAAACATGAGGTTAGCGAATTTACCCCTTCATATTTAATGTTCGGTCGCTACGTCCCCATTGATGGAAGTTTCTTTGGTCCCGTAACCGACGACGAAAAGATTCCTGAATTTGAGGAAAAACTTCGTTTAGACAAGGACCAACAAGAAATCCCTGAATTATACAATAAGGTGCGCGAAAATTTAAAACGATCATATGAAAAAAGTAAAAAGTACTATGACTTGAGGAAGAGACCCTTATCTTTTCAAGTCAGGGATAAGGTGTGGAAAAAGAATTATGTGTTGTCAGATGCTAGTAAGAAATTTGCAGCTAAATTAGCACCAAAATATGTTTTGTGCACGGTCATTAAGAAACTAGGTCAACTATCGTATGAGTTACGAAATGAAGAAGGAAAAAATGTAGGTGTATGGCATGTTAAGGATTTGAAACCATACAGGGGGGAGCAAAATTTGTTAATTCAGAAATAATAACGAAAAGGTTAGTCCAATGTTTACTGGTCCGGTTGGATTTTGTTGTCCTGGGCAAGACGTTAAACTGCACTCAAAACAATTAAGAACCTAAATAACAAAAAATATAAAATAATGACTCCCAATTATAAACAATTAAAAGAACACGTACAATGATTAATAATTCAGTAAACAAAAATTTAATAAGACGAATTAATATAATAACATTCTGTCTCTCGAATTTTCTTATTTATTTTGGGAGATTTAAACTTCGTCCAAAATAAGTGGCGCTCAACAGCCTCCTGAACCTCGGCTTCACGAGAATGTAGGCTTAGCATGTCCGTTGGTCAGTTGGACTAACATTGGTCTCGCAACCACCTTTTCAAGGGATGAAATTGTCTTCCCTCTCGCGTCGGCTCTCCTGGTTACTTTCTCGTCTCGTGCTGTATAAAAAATCATCCGATATGGAAATTAATTATTATGTTAAATAATCACTTGTAATACCACGAGTAGTCATAGATATGTCGAATATTTTGTGCTGATATCACGAATATTCGTTGCGCTTGCAAAATGAATAGCATGAGTGCGCCAGCACGAATGCTATTCGCAAGCGCAAAGAATATGAGTGATATCACCACAAAATATTCTACATCATCTATGATTACGAGTCGTATTTAAGAGACTATTCACTGAACAAATTTTACTTTTAAAATAAAATTGACAAAAAAATTGAGTTACACATGATTTTATTTCTGTGACAACTATAGTAAACAAACTTTTGTTATTCTTGAAATTCATAATAATTTATATTGAACGCGTTTTCTTGTGAATTTTGTAAACGCTATAATGAAAAATGCTTCGGAGAGATTTGGTGGTAAGTCAGATGAAGAAATTAACGCTGATATTGTTCACAATGTGCCCGAAAATACAAGAAAATCGCATTCATCGGTATGGCGACAATTTTCGGATTTTTTGAAAGAAAAGCATTTCGAATTAAAGAAATCCACATCATGTATGGAATTAAACATTATCTTAAAAAGTTGGGCTTCTAATATGAAAAAACAAGATGGAACGGATTACAAAGAAGGTGTAGTTAATAATCCCAATGGCCTTCAAAAAAAGTTTTTTTTCGTGGTCTCTTATGAACTTGCTTGGCGAGGTGGCGAAGGGTATCAATGCCGAATTTATTATTTCAAGATAGAAATTAACAATAAAGGCTTGCCTACAAATCGTATAGAATACAATCCAATTTTTTCTAAAACGGCACAAGGAGGTGGAAAGAAATTAGCCGAAAGCAAATGGCTCATTGAAAATAAAAACGTTGATCTGTGTCCTGTAAGGTAAGCTATCTTATATTTGATCCAGTAATTTTAATTTGTAATTGTATTATTTCTTTTGCAGGCTTTACCATAAATTTATTTCTAAGAGAGGTGACAATGTGAAGACTGATCGAATGTTCCTGACGTCTAATAAATTTTGGAAATTAAATGAATCCAGTAAATGGTACAAAAATTCGCCCGTTGGTGTTAATGAAATCGCAAAGTGGGTTAAAATTGCGGCCGAAGAATTAGGTTTAGACATTAAAAAACGTAAAATATCGAACCACTCGATTAGGTCTAGTGCTGTATCAACGTTAGCAAAAGTTGGGGTTGGAGAGCAGCAGCTGATGAAAATAACAGGACACAGAAATACTGATTCAATAAAATCTTATTTACAATTGGACGGTGAACATCACCAAACAATAATTGAAAAGATGCGTTCCAACCATACAATCGAGAACGAAACTTTGGCAATGCCTTCTTCAAGTAAAACGGGATTTTTATCCAATTGTAGCAACGTAAGCTTTTCAAATTGTACCATCAATTATGTTTTAAAATAACTTCTTAACCTAATTAAAAAAAGTGTACAATATTTAATTGAAATATTAGTAAAAAGTGTTTCATTTGCGCATTGTACACTAATTTGTATTGTAAATCTACATGTAGTTTTTAAAATTTTATTTGTAGTGAAAAATAAAATCTAAAAATAATTTGAAATAATAATCAGATAATAATAGCAATAAAATTTTTTATTTATTTAAAATATTCGCTTGTCCTACTATGGAATAGTCGCTGCAATTCACCACTAGTGGAATATTCGCTGCAGTTCATTTTGATTGGCCATGTAATCTCACATCAAACATTTTTATTGGTCCACTTTTGACAGATGACATGTGAATTGAATAGTCCATAAAATATATAGAATTGATGAAATAAATAATTATGAGGTCTAAATGTTCTAAACCCATAATCATATATAAATCAAAAAATAATTAATATTGTTCAAATGGAGAGTGATTGTCCACTTATGATCATACCGGTTGCGTTTAGGTGCACTTCGGTTACACTTTTAGGTGCGCTTTTGGTTGCGCTTTAGAGCGCTTTGGGGCGCTTTCGGTTGCGCTTTAGGTGCGCTTTGGGTGCGCTTTAGGTTGCGTTTTAGGTGCGCTTTCGGTTGCGCTTCAGGTGCGCTTTAGGTTGAGTTTTAGGTGCGCTTTCGGTTGCGCTTCCCATACGGTAATAGGGACGTTTCCGTGTTCTTACCTTCGGGTCCTGTCCCCAAAACTTTGATACGTGTTTCTTGATTAGATTAGATTTGGTTCTTAATGCAGTCTGGGAGGTATGCTAATTTTTGTCCCTACAGAGTTAGGCACTCTGTTTTTTTTTCGTTTTGTCACTAATCCCGTGGCTTAACCATGGATTTGCGCATTTTTTTGTTTTTTGTTTGACTATTTAGCGGGTGCCTATGATTTTATGGTGTTTAAAATTAAATTATTTTTAATTCATGCTTAATAAGCACCGTCCCGATAGCGTGAGATCTGCGCCATCAGCTAATACATCAACACAAATTGTTATGCTTACCAGCTTCCGTCGCGTGTGAAATCCAACATTCAGCGTTTGATAAATATTATTATGCTTTACCAACTCCGCCGTAACCGTGGAATTATTTATGATTCAGCGTCTGGATTTACAGACAGTAGGCGAACCCAGCGTTGAAGGGGGGTAATAGAAAAAATACATAAGAGACACACACGTTGAAGAAGGAGCAGTCCCTAACCAACCATAGAATTGGTAACAAGCCTTCGCGAATCCAATTAGAATTTGAAATTGTTTAAGCAAGTGCTTAGTTAATTACGGTTTCGGGATTCAATAAATATAATTTGTGAATTATGTGGTTGTGGGTTGATCAAGCCTCCCATGGATCATCGGCAATTTGAATAGGATTAAGGATTGTAACTTAAGGTCAGACTTATTTGTAATATTTAGCAAGGTTCCAGCCAGGGCCAATTGTAACATGTAATATTAGAATAAGTTTATTTAGGTCCAGCCACGGCCGTGGTGATCACTTGGGTTTAATGATCGTGGTGATCACTTGGATTTCGAGAATCTGGATTGATGATTTAGCATTGAGTTAATGTTAGGGTTGTACCCATAATTGTGTAATAATATTAAAATTCATTATATCGTTATGTTAAAAGATGTGTGTTTTTTTGAATCTTTTGGAAGTTTGTTAATTAATCGCCACTCACGCCCGTCTCATCTCGTCGGGTTAAGAAAGTATGAATAAGAAAAGTTAAGTAAGTATCTATAAGTAACAACATCTAATTTTATACAGTCAAGCAGCTCGACATCCATTTTTTACTAGGTATAATTATTGCGTTTTAATGTTTTTATTTATTGTAACGTTGCTTCTCTTCTAGTCTTGAAGATGAAGACATAAAGTCTTCGAAACGTCGACTTCGTAAATACTGAGTTTGATTTTAGTCCACTAAGCTCAATAATTAATTTTATATTATCAAAGTTTGGACGAGAATTTTATTATTAAATAAATTAACATTAGTTTCTTCAACTATTGTTAGTTTTGTGATTTTATTATTTTTATTTTTATTTATTATTTTAATCAATACCAGCTAATATTGAAGAGTTAAAATTTCAAATCACAGTGGCTTGCAAAAATATTTCGAAAGAAACTTTTGAAGAAGTTCGAAGCAAGTTTCAACTAAGGCTCTATAATTGTTTAGCTGTAAATGGGGAACATTTTGAAAACTTGTTATGAAAACACTCGTTTTCAAACATTTTTTCCACTGTTTATACTAATAAATAGCCTTCTAAAACTTGTAAATATTAAATTTTGATTAACAATGATGTTTATGTTTTTATTTTGTTTCAACGCATCTTAGGTGATTTTGGCGATTTTTAGACCCCCCCCGCTCCCCTTGCTGAGATATCGTGAGATTTAGCTCGACCCCCTCCCCCCCTTCTAATCTCACGTGAGATGTTTTAAAATGCGTATTTTTAGTGTAAATACGTTAATCAGTGCTTGATTATGTTGGATTTATTAAAAAAAGCATAATTTGCTTAATTATGTTTATTTAAGAATAGTAAACACAAAAAAATTACGTGATATTTGCCGAGACCGTGAGATTTGCCGTGAGATTCGGCATGACCCCCTCACCCCCCTAAACGCCTCACGTAATTAATGGACGCCCCCTTACTCAAAAAATCTAATGTCGGATAAAAAAAAATTTCCCACAAAAGTTGTTTAGTTTATAATGCAAAATTTGAATCTGCTAAAAAAAATACAAGGTGCTATTTAAAAAAACAAAGTTGACCTTTAAATGACCTTGAGAAGGTCATTAAATTATAAAATCAATTATGCCATATTCTTTCCCCCTCGCTATCATACAACTTTTGTCCGAAACATTTCTTCATCTGACCTTTGGTTTTTGAGATATTAATTGCTGGAAGTTTTAAAATGAACACCCGGTGTAGATATATTTATCAAAAAATATATTTAAATAAGGACTAAATTGAAAGGTATGCATATATGTAGGTATGAATTTATTATGTGTTAAATTTTGGTAGCATTAGGAAGGCAGGAAAGTGAATCGTGTTATATAGTGAGCTCTGCGACAGTTTTTCTGCTAGATACAGGCGCCTATGATTTGATAGGCCCCGCCCCACCGAACATCGTTAGTCATACGGCGTAGCGTTCCATACTCGCAGCCCTTTGAGTCCTTGACCTGTTCGTGTCTAAATATATGCGGTAATATGACTTCTGGTGTGAAAAGCACAAATACTTATTTACAAAAAATTCTTAAATCAATCATGTTATAGAAAAAGAACCCAAAATAAAAAAATTTAAGTAAATTTGTGGTTTTTAGTATGTATTTATGGTTAAATTCAAAAAATATAAGAATAATACAATACGTAGAAAATCAAAATTCAAAAAATTTAAAAAAGAGACAATTAACACATAACAGGTCTGGATTAAGAAAATTTGAAAAAATGAAAAATTCGTAATACGATAGTACAATATAACGTTATTTCATGGTTATTGCCATTCTTCAGTTGCACGCAATCGCTTACATTGTGAAATAAGAAAAAAAAATTTCAAACTAAACAAAAATATCGACTAAATTGTACAAAATTGACTTACCATAACCTCCAAAGATTATCAAAACTGAACTTGTTACATGAAGTATGAATAATTTAAAAATGATTTGAACTAAGAAATTCGTTTACCTAGCACTGCTTACCTAGCAAGCGATTGCGTGCAACTGAAGAATGGCAATAACCATGAAATAACGTTATATTGTACTATCGTATTACGAATTTTTCATTTTTTCAAATTTTATTAATCCAGACCTGTTATGTGTTAATTGTCTCTTTTTTAAATTTTTTGAATTTTGATTTTCTACGTATTGTATTATTCTTATATTTTTTGAATTCAATCATGTTATGTTTATATTAAGAATGGCAGCCTTCATTTAATACCTATTCATGCTAAAACTTATAAATTTGTTTATTAATTCAAGAATTTTATCAGATTCTTAATTTAATGAGCGGATTCTTAATTTATTTCTCAAGCTAATTTCTTTGAGTATATCTGCTGTGCGTCCACGTTCATTCATATCTTCACTTTTAACTGGAATAGCCGTTTATTTGTACAGTTTGGGTCAAAACATTTGATTGACCTCTTATCGGCCTTCGGGTTTTCATCGAGTTACAATAGTGTATCTTTACTGGAATTATCCACAATACTGCTATGAGAAAAACCAATCATTGAGAAGGGTACATTCTGTCAATTTGTGTTCGACAACGCAGATTTCAACGTCAACACAATTGATGGTTTAGGAACTTTTCATGCCATGGGCGGAATTATGATTGTTACTCCTTACGATGCAGTAAAGTTTTAAAAAAAACTGGGGGTAACATTGAACTACTGACGTTGAAGAAAACCGACGATGCTGGCTTGAAAAACGTCATAATTGCGGATGTGCATGAGATGCAGACTTTGAAAGATGAGATCATTTGTTCTGGTACAGATATTCTTTGGCTGTATGGAAAGAGTTCAAACGATGTGGAAGTAGCAGGGTGGAACGGGTTCATGGAAAATGCAACCCAAGATAAACACTATCAACGTTCCAAGATTCTTTGTCTGTCTTTCATCAACAATCCTCCAACTCAATATGACACAATTTATACTGTTCTTCGACTCGCTAGTGACAAGTGTAAAGCACTTGATCAAAAGACGTGTTTTGTCACATTCGACCACCCTCTGTATATCAAAGCACAGGACATAGTAAGAGACTGTAATGAGCCTGCATTGAAAAATGTGGTCATACGCCTGGGAGGGTTTCATCTTCTCATATCCTTCATGGGAATGGGAACCATTGGAACGATCATGGCCGGAAGCGGCCTCAAAGAACTCCTCAATACGGTGTATGCAGAAAACAGCATTGAAAAAATGATGAATGGCTACGCTTATTCAAGGGCAGTGCGGGCCCACACTTTGGTTCATCTTGTTCTAGCAAAACGGATTTGGGAGACAGTTTACCTGACGGAGGATGAAAAAAATATGATGGACAACTTGCTTATTGATTTGCAATCATATGTTGTTCTAACAATCGAGGACAATGAAGAATTAAAAACCATCATGAATAAATTCAGAAAGCACGTGCGTTTTCATTTTGAAATGCATCTGGAAGACTTCAACGGACATTTCATCCCGTGAAATTTATTGTGGTTACTCCTGAGGTCATGAAGGAACTTTCCACCAAAAATGCTCAAGATCTGAAAGACAGAAAATTTCGATTTTAAATCAAAGTATCCATGAATTTGAAAATTTACAAAAAAGAAGCGATTTTTAAGAATCAAGTAGGTAAAAAAGCCTAAATTTATAAAAGGACGGCTGGAAAAAACGAAAGTTAGTGTAAATTTGAACGCGTAACCGCACGCATAGTTCCTTGCAATAAAACTCGAGTTTATAGGTTACGAGAACTTTTCGGAAAATCAAAATTGAGGTTACGGATGAAAATTTTTGAACATTATATTATTGAAATAAATTAAATGAAAGATTAATCAAGCTGCTTATAATTACAAGATAAGTTACCAGGTTTTTGCTGTTTTGATTTTTAAAAGTGAAGTGCACGTAATTCCTATCGTACGAAACGATTATTCCACCGCAAGGGAATAAAGTTAATGGAAATTTTGAGCATGTAGGAATTGGCATATGAAGTTCGCACAGATAAGGTAGAAACATTTTTGCATTTTGTAACTTGGTTCCCTCGAAGATTCAATATAACCTAAAAGAACATTGCGTTAGTATTTATTTGTAATTTTAAGTATTTTTTACCTGTATTTGGGGATTATCGTACACACTCAACCAGTCACTCAACACGAACACAAAATTTGATTTTCATTAAATGTGTATAAATTGTAAATGTTGCCTTTTTGGAATCTTGTTTTTTTTTTCAAACAGGAAAAATTGTTAATTGTTAAAATTAATAATTATTATGGAAGATAAGCCTTTGAGTCAACGTGGAAAACAAAAATTTTACAATCGAGGGTTTATATTTGTGTTTGATAAATTTAGCAGAGATGGAGGTGTGAAGTTTTTGCTTTGCCAAGAGAGAGGCAGATTAGCTGACTAAACCGAGACAGAATTTTAGTTTTCGGAAGAGCACAAAGTTTAAATATATAGTACTTCTAACATTTAAACCAACTCCACGGTTATTTCGGCAAATCTACACAATACTTGCAGAGCCATATGGCGGAGTGCATCCCATCTTTTATGCCCTCTAGCCGAATAAACAGCAAAACAAATATTAGAATGTTTGACATGGTTAAGGATTTAGAACCAGGTCTCAATCCAGATTCTATATCCAGGAATTTTGAAGCAGCGGCGTTCAACGCTATGAAGCATTGTTTTGAAGAAGTGCAAGTATAGATGGATGTTTATCCACAACACTGATGCTGATTTTGCTCTAAAAACGTCAAAAAGCAGCTGTAAATTTGACAACAATTGAAGACCTTCGTTGATAGGCCACGACATCAAGATAAACAATTGCCGATCGACTGTAACCACTCGGTGTTCAAATCCGATTTTGCTATCACTACACTAGGAAACTACTCAAAACCCGCGTCAACAAATAATTAAGTTACTTATCCCTCACGTTGATTAAAGTCAATAATTCTCCTATGAAGTTGAGCTAGTTCTGTATCAAAACGTTACAAATATCCACGATTCGAGCACAAATATAATCATTATTGTTTTGTTTGAGATAAACGTCAAAAAGTAAATGTATATCTGACAACAATTGAAGAACATCGTTGATAGGCAACGACATCAACATACTGTTTCCGTTTCGCCCCAGGAACCCACATTTGATCATATTATCGGAGACTCCAAATAAACACTGCCGAACCAGAGTCACGAAACAAATCCAGATCTCCCACCGGTCGTGATAAGTTCCATTGCCATTTTAAGCGCAGAGTTCCGAGCTATTCGACACATCCGAGCGCGCACTCCGTTCTCGCTGATGAGGTCGGTCTCATCCACCATCTCTAGCTCGTTCTTCTTCAGCGCCATCAAAAGCAATTTGATCAATCATAACAATCAAATCTCTTCGCCCATTTAAAATCGTATGTTGACCTTTTGGTCAACTACACACAAACTTCTAAGAAAGTTTCACTAAATCTAAGAAAGGCTTTAACCAAGCTTTCAGTTGCACAACGACGTAATGGCTAAAACTTCCTTTCGATTTATAAAAATCACCTTTTCACATACCACACACTCAATTGTCAACAAATTCTGACGTAAATCTCCATTACGTACGATTAAAAGTGAATCAAACTAAAAACTGCATTATCGTGCGTTACAAACTTGTTACAGTGGCTCCATGGGTATAGTCGATAATGATGACCCTTTTATTGAAATCAACCCTGTTCTGCACACTAGTCCGTTATACAGTAGCAACTTAGTACGTGAATACAGAGTAGCACAGAAAGGAACTTTCAAGTTGAAACTGAATAAAGTAAATTGGACAAAACGAATAGAACGTCATTCTCATCAATGAAGAAATATTTCAAAAATATTAACAAAAAGAATTCAGATAAATGCATAGTTGAAAGACCTTGAGGACGGTAGAAGAAGTGCTAATCAAAAATTGAAACAATTTACGAAAGATCCTGTATTTCAACAAAATAATCCCCAACTTCTACACAAAATATTCTTCATTTTTTCTTGTATCCCCGCTTCTAATCACTCAAACGATTCCAAGAAAGTACACAAAGAAATAACAAAGAGCATGAAAGTGGATTTGGAATTGGATTTGGCCTTAGAAGGAGCGACGATATTTATACAAATTTTAATTAGAATTAAATTTTAGACATAATATAAAATATAACAATCTTAAAAGCATTGTTTCTAGCGAAGGTGATGATGGCAAACCATTCAAGTCTCAAATAATCCAAATGTGGTGTATGAAAACAAAATAATACGTCTACCCTTATTTTGGGATGACATTTAAGATATCCGCAACAAAATGGGCATATCAAGCAAAACGGTGATTGGAATTACGTGACTACAAAGTAGACTTAGGCTCAGTTTTTCAATTGATTAGTCAGAAATCGAAATAACTCACGATTGAAAACTGGGCCTTCGACTGTTAGTCCGGTCAATTTAGACATTAAAAATAGTGGTTAAATAACAAAAATTTCCGGAAAGCTAAATTTTGGTGGAGAGCTGGGGGTTTACCATTACAAATAAAGTTTTAAAAGTCCCCATCAATCCTATGTGTGCTTCAAAAGTTATTCGGGGTCAAAGGTCAAAATTTGAGGTTTATTGGATTTTTCTCGAAAACGGTAAGCTTTATCAAAAAAAACCCTCAAACCAACGTTGTAGATCTTAAAATTCTCTACAAAAATGGTCTTCACGATTTTTTTTCTAAGAGTTATCATTCCTGGGATATCGCGATTCTAAGAATCACATTATACATGATATGCACATAATAAGCCACGAACTGAATCCCCTCTACCCACGTGGCCTTGAAAAACATCTGGCTTCAAAACTTTTTAGAAAATCAAAATCCAACGACAAATAACGGCGATGCAACCGCATTTAGCAGTAATTTTCATTACGCAAATAATGAAAGCCAAAGAGGAAGACGAAAGAACTGCGCAAGCGGAGGCTCGGAACCTCGCCCAACAACCGCAAAATTAAACACCAGGCAACAAGACACAACATCGCAGACGACAGTGGAAGTAATGCCGAGAAGGTCAATCCCGCTGCCGTCGGGGAGGGGGTTTTAGTGAGTAGGAATCTCACACTACCACCTCAGATCGAGGTGGTGCCTATGAAGGTTTCCCCCTCATATGCATAAAAAAAAGGTTAACAGTGGGTTAATGTTGAAAACTATACAAGATGGACGTTGAACAACGTGGTTGAATTATGAAATCCGCAATCATCGCCTCAAGGAATTGCAAATATTGGTAGCCAACCCGGTTTCTTGATACCAGTTGGATATGTCGACAAAGTTTGATAAAGATTTTGGTGGGATTCTGGTCTTAATGGTTTTCCTTCAAATTTTTAATTGAAACACAATCGACCTGGAATTGCACAATGTTGAATAATATCTTGGAATTTGGTTTTTTAAAATTTGCAACAAGTGCAGAACGGTTCTTGATCTACCTAGACCATAAAAAACCCCAAAACTTAAACTGCACAATACTTAAATTTTTCCAAGAATTACAACAAAAAGGAAACCATTTTCCAACGCACAACCTTATTTGAGTACTGCTAAGCCAGAACTGCCTGCTGTGGTGCGCAGTTAATCATCCCAAAGGGGGAAGGGGGTTTTGCAGGTAACTGCGTTAAATACATATAATGAATCTGTAATTACTTAAAAATGGGCTTAATTATACTATTAACCGATAGAGGACATAAGAATGTTCTTTACTAAATTAAAAGTGACAAAATTTAATTTTTTCCAGGGCTAGTGAATGTGACAATTGAACGAAATTGGTTTGAATAAAATTTTGAAGGAACCTGAATTAATAATGTCGATTAACATTACAAATTGATTTAATGTACTACATCCAAGAGGTCTATTTTGATGAAAATCAATCCCAGGAATTTCAAAGACGTTAGCCAGAATGTGTTGTGTGTACAAATTCTTTGTAAGAATTTAACCGCGCCTTGGTGGGAAAAATATACAAATAAAGGAATCAGGTCAAAGTTTTGTTCATTGATTACGGAACGGTTTCACTAATTGACTGGAGGAAACGTATTATTTGCCGAATAAATTTGCTCATGTGCCTCAACAGGCAATTAAGGCAAAATTGACAGGTATTCGATCTAGCAAAACAAAGTGGTCTAATGAAGCAACCCAAGAATTCAAGGAATTGACCGCAAAGATTTAAATTTTGAAAGTGGTATTGGTTGACGATCAAAATGGTGAAATTTTAATTAAATGTATTAAAATGCTTTTTACAAATGCCAGTCTGTAACTAACAAAGATATTTTTTCATATAAATATATTAGTTAGGATTTGGAGAAATAGATTTGTAATTTTACCTTATACAGTCTTTGAATGTGAACCCCAGTAATCATAATAGATATAATGCTGAAGAACGACGCATCTTGGAAGACCATCGAGACATGCTCGTCGACATAACGGCAACCAAGGCAGAAGAAGAGAGAAATACCCGAAAGACGCATACGGTAGTATGATTTTCAAAAGTGATTTCCGTGAACTTGCGCACCTCCTCAAGGCGCGCAAGTACAATCACTTTGTGTGCAAGGGCGCGGAATCAAAGCCACTGCGGGTAGTCCTGCGAGGACTGCCCAAGGAGATTCAAACCTCCGCTATCAAGGGCGACCTTGAGAGCAGTGGTTTCCCCGTACTGGAAGTAACGCAAATGGTACAGGGGACGGCGCGTACCCCTTTACCACTGTTTATGATCAAATTAACCAAAACTCCGAAAAGCAAGGAGATTTATAGGCTCAAGAAAGCAGTGCAGCTATCTGCGCACTTCGAGCTCTCGAACGAGCGGCGCAATGCTTCTCTAATGTTATGCTAAAGGTTTGGCCTTACACAGAAGGGATGTGAATCTTTAATCAAGTGTCATCGGTGTGGTGACAATCATAAGGCAGCTCAATGCTCAAAGCCGCCCTCCGCCCCGGCGAAATGCGCCAACTGCGGAGGTCCACACCCGGCTAATTTCGCGGGTTGCCCCGGCAACCCTTGGGTAAATAGGAGGACCGGCCCTACAGGCCCCCTCTCATGACAGCCTACCCGAATTTCAAACCGAGTCAAACAGCACAGGCAAGCCCCCCCCCCCCCCAAATGGGATGGACCATGCTAGCCTTGCCAATGAGCTGATGCAGCAGGCAACCGAACTGCTCAGGCAGTACGGACTAGCTGCATCGGGACGTGCAAGGAAAGCGCGCTCGAAAAAGAAGAAAGGGGCCGCGTCCCCCACTCCATCAGCTCGGCCTGTAGATGTTTAGGCAACTACTTTTAAGACCACGCTCTCTGCAAATCGCCTTCTGGAACGCAAACGGGTTGCGAAGGCAGAGGAATCTCCTCAGAGATTTCGCCGCCAGACACCTTGGATGTTATTATGATTGGCGAAACGCACCTAAAAGAGAGCCACACCGCCAAGGTAAAAACACCGAACTATGTTCTCTACAGGAATGACAGAGATTGCGGCAGATTTGGGTGTACCGCCATCTATGTTAAGTCCTGCATTGAGCATCACCTATCCTTCGAGGTTTGAATGCACGAATCATTTCTCTACCCAACCCAAGGGTCAAAATTTCTCGAAACAACAATTCACTTTTTGTATTTTTGGCCACGAATTCAGGGTTTCGTCGCACTGTGCGACGGCGTTATAAAACTACGCCTTCTAAGATTTTTACGATCCTCGTTTCAATTTATCCCTTTCTTTTCCCACCTATCCACTTCCATCATCCCCCCCTCCCCCTCTCTTAGCAAATCCCAAGCTGGGCCATCTCAGTTTAACCCGTAAACGCGACGCGCAGGGTCACCGCATCCCGCGACTCCCCAGTCCGGCGTACACGATAGGGCCAAGGCTCCTATCCTGAATGCCTAAAAAGGAGTCGCGGACGCCAAGTGGTTCTAGAGGCCTCTCGCTGTTGAAAATACCCAAGCTTAGCTCGGATAATTATTACAGCGCAGCGACCCACGGAATACACTGGCAATGCGGTCGCTCACTAAGATAAGTCGAAATCGATACTTACGGGTACGATCCCATTCAAAAAACGCTTACCTAAGTTTTTCATACGAGACATGGAGTATACGGCCTAGCCGTGGTATCCAATAAACGATCAAGATTAGATTAGAATATTTTTTAATCGGTTTCCGAATTTTGAAGAGATGCAACGGGAGCTTCTGCTCAAAAGTTTAGTGAAATAATATTTTCGGTATTAGAACAATTTCTATCATACAAGAGTAAATTCAAAAAATAAAGAACAATACAATACGTAGAAAATCAAAATTCAAAAAATTAAAAAAGAGACAATTATCACATAACAGGTTTGAATTAAGAATATTTGAAATTATGAAAAATTCGTAATACGATAGTACAATATAACGTTATTTGATGGTTATTTCCAATCTTCAGTTGTACATAATCGATTAAATTGAAAAATGAGAAAAAATTTCGAACTAAACAAAAATATAGATTAACATGTACAAAATTGTTAAATTGATGGTTAAAAACGTGGTAAATTTTTGAAATTTAAGTTTTTAGAAATCAAATTAAGGGGGCAGTGCCTTCGGATTTCACCCTAGCAGTGCTAGGTAAAAGAATTTCTTAATTCAAATTATTTTAAATTGTTCATACTTCATGTGACAAGCTCAGTTTTGATAATTTTTGGAGGTTATGGTAAGTCAATTTTATACATGTTAATCTATATTTTTCAAACTTTCAACATACTATTTGTTTTCCTTTCATATCATCTAGTGGTTTTTTTTTGTTGCGGTTACCTAAAATAAAGTGTTGATTAAATTGTGCTACGTGCTGTACATTTTAGAAACTAACCAAAATTTAGTTTGGTAAAGTTGGAATCAGGACTCCCTAGAGCGGTTTGGTTGGAGGTGTGTGTTATGTTTGAGCGGGGTCTAAAAGACCAAGAAAAGGTGTGATTTTTTCATTTTATAGAGATTGTATGTGATGTTAGATTAATCCTCTAACAATATCCTTATTAGAAGTTGAAGAAAAGTTTAAGATCCGTGGGATTACTAAAATTTGTCAAATTTGTATTAAATGTGTATCGACAACGCAAGATTAGACAACGCCATTTTGATTAAAAGGAAGAAAGATAAGAAAAATTTTGATGGTTACTTACATTTAAGATCCTGGAACGAGAAGAAAGGTTATAGTCCCGGTAAAATTACCAACCAGCCGGTCGTGAATATTTTTGATAAGGAAAACGATGGTATGGTCCAGGAAACAACAAGAAAGTTTGAAACAGCTGTGGAACATGTGTAACCTACAAACCATAATTCGCTGTTGGTTACTGTATTTATCAAGAACAAGAAAGATTTATGCTCAGGTCCAAATCTCGTCAGTGGCGTGATAATAAAAGGTAACATTTTAAAACCCAACTATTATTTCAATTTTGTGAACATTTTTTTATTTGACAATTATTACAAATTATCCGATGATAAAAATTGTTTAAATATAGTTGACCTTTCATTGTATATAGTAGAAATTGTTGAGTTTGAGGTCAGTAAACTCGTCATTAGGGATCCTAATGGTACTCTCATCACTGACTGGTACCATAAGCCTATGTATTCAGGAAGACTTTTAAATTATTTTTCAAGTCATCCTAAACATCTAATCCTTAATGTCGGACGTAATTTCATCCAAAAAGTCCTTACCGTTTCACATCCTTCTTTCAAATCCAACAACCTCAATAAAATATCCCACATCCTTTCCTGTAATAACTATCCTAAATCCGTTATTAATTCCCTCCTTAAAACAACCCTGACCCAGAAGAAAGGAAACAATAATAATAAGGAGAACATATCTTCGTGCTCTGATACTAAATTTTTTAGCCTCACTTATGTTCGAGGACTTACGGAGCAATTAATTTCCACTCTCAAGTCTACTCCTGGTATAAAACTTGGGCTGAGTTGTCCCAACAAAAACTCAAAGTTTTTTACTAGGACCAAAGACCCTGTCTCTTTTGACCATCAGAGTGGCCTTGTCTATAAAATCCCTTGCAAGGATTGCGATGCCGTATACGTTGGTGAGACGAGTAGAAAATTATGTGTCCGCATAAAAGAGCATACTAGGGACTTGAAGAACGCTCGTACTCTGGGTTTAGCTGATACAGAGGGGGGGGGGACAAGCGCTCAAAAAGACCTACAGCTCTATGCAGACATATGATTGACGAAAATTATAACATCAACTACGACGGTATCGGTATCCTTGACCGGGAGAAAATAGACAAAAAGAGAAAAATAAAAGAAGCGATTCATATCTATTCGCATGGATCGTCGATTAACGACAAAAGGGATGTCGAGTACTTCGATGGCGGCTTCAAAAAAATTCTAGATATTATGAACCCAGCATAGATTTTTGGTGAATTTGTTGAATACATGGGTCACAAGTCTAGCGTATTCACGCCATCTTCACGAGTTCCACAAGGGTCCAACCTTGGTCCACTCTTATTCATAATATTTATTAACGACATCATCAATGCGATCAAGAGTCGTGTCCTGATCTATGCGGATGACATAAAAGTGTTTCGGTCAATATTAGCAATTGAAGATTGCCAGGAACTTCAAAGAGATATTGAAGCTGTTGTAATTTGGTCTCATAACTGTTATATTTTGGATTCTTTAAATAAAACTCTTATAATTACGACTATGACTTTATTCTTACATGCTAGACGCCATGACCACTCTCTCTCTCCGCCTGCACGTTGTCTTACCAAATATAATTATTATTTATAATAACATGCTTTTTTTTTTTTAATTATCTCTCTCAGATTCCTTAGCTCTACGCAAGAGCATAGTGACCACTTCTTTTTATTTAGAAGGGTTCTCCAGGCAGATACCTCGGTGGTTTGTCATTGCCTGCCGAGGGAAGACGGTCAGAATAAATTTTTACTTCCCACTTCTGACACCATGTTATATTTTGGGTTCTTGGACCCAGATTTGCTGCACTTGCAATTGACATTTCTGTTTGTTCTAATTCGCTAATACCACTGTCTCCAGTCAATTCTGTCTTAACTTTTATCTTGAAAAAATCCCACTTCTGACACCATGTTATATTTTGGGTTCTTTAAATAAAACTCTTATAATTACGACTATGACTTTATTCTTACATGCTAGACGCCATGACTACTCTCTCTCTCCGCCTGCGCGTTGTCTTACCAAATATAATTATTATTTATCATAACAATAACAAGCTGAACCTAAATATTGAAAAGTGCAACGTCATGACATACACAAATAAGTCAAACCCGATCGAATACATATACAAATTCAACGACACGAACATCAATCATTGCAGCGAATTCAAAGATTTGGGTATCTTATTTGATACGCAACTCAATTTTGGTAAGCATATTGAACAAACAGTTACAAAAGCCTTCAGAACATTAGGATTTGTTATTCGTAGCTGTCGAGATTTCTCCAATCTTGACAGTATCAAAATTTTATATTATGCCTATGTCAGGAGCACGTTGGAGTATGGCTCTATTGTGTGGGCTCCCATATACCAGGTTCATAAAGATTTACTCGAATCGGTACAACGACGATTCCTTAAGTACCTTCACTTGAAGACTAGCGGGGTATACCCAGAAAGAGGTTTCAACCATGAACAGCTACTGAGAATGAACAATTGTCAATCCCTTGAAAATCGAAGGTTTGTAACATCCCTTTTATTCCTACAAAAATTATTAAATTGCAAGGTAGACTGTGACGAATTAGTTAATAACATCAAATATGTTCCAGCCAGGGAAGGTAGGAGAAACAATGAAATTTTTTATATAGGACACTACAGAACAAATGTAATGAAGAAAAGTCCTATTACCACAATGTGTGAAAACACAAATAAAATTATGGAAATATGTGATATTAGATGCAATGGACCCATAAAAACAAGAAATAGCATATATGAATACTTAAAATCTCGGACATAATCTCTGATTTTCTTTGTTATGTAATTTTTAAATTGTTATTGTTTCTTTCTAATTAGTTATTTCTTTATAGTTAGTTATTTATCTATTTGTTTTTGTTTTTCCTATTATTGGGGTTACCTGTTGGAAATAAAGTATTATTATTATTATAGATGGAATACTATTTTCATTATTTTTCTTTTCTCTTCTTTTTATTTTTTCTTCTTCCTTTTTGCTGTTTTGACCATGCTTGCTTTCGCGGTTTTTTGTTTGAATTCAAATTCAAATGTTACCAACTCCTGTTGTGTTTCCAACTAACTACCGGGAGATTTTTGGTTCGAATTAATTTTGTTTAGTTTGAACTAATCTCCCCTTTGGGTTAGTGTTGTTTTTGTGTTTATATTTAAACAAAACACCACGTGGCTGCTCGAAGCGTGGTCAAACGCAGCCAAAAAAAACGGAAGGATGTCTCATTTTATTTAAAAACATTTTTTCCATCTGGTTAGTATTCCATTTATTGATTTTCTGTGTTTTTCAATTTTTATTATTTCTTTCTAATGTAATTATTAAATTTTTGTGCTTTATATTTAAATTTTTGTATTTCAATTTTGTATATTTCAATTATTATTTTTGTATTACTTAACTGTTGATATTGTTTTTGATTGTATGTTAATTTTTCATGTTTTTTCATGTATTTTTTTGTAGCCTTGAAAATGGGTCAATAAAAGAACCCGAAACGTGGGACAATTAATATTTGCTTTTACTGACCTCAAACTCAACAATTTCTACTATATTCGATGATAACCTTTATTCTTAACATTATTATCGACACCAAAAACACAAAAGAGGTAGATGATATTAAAATTAAGATTATTAATTAAAATTAAAATTATAATTTGAATATAAATGTGATTTTAAAATCAGTGGCCTCTCACATGAAAACTACTCAAAAGTCCGAAAGGCAAGAATTGTTTTGTCAATTATTATTTATTTTTGAATAAACCTTTGTTTTCGTTATTCAATAGGAGTTTCTTTTTATTTGCTCATTGTAAAATTATAAGCCCGATTACTTTCGAACATAAGTTGAACGACATTCAGAAATTTAGTGATGTTTTTTATAATTCAAAGTTAAGATAATATATATTAAGATAATATATAAGATATATATAATTCACTGCACATGTTTGGCTCATGGTCCCAATCGTATTGCTGAGACTATAAAGATGCAATTTCCTTTAGTTAACAAATTAACAAGTAGCGGTAAAAAAATATTTGTAGAAGCGCCATTAAGAGTGCAAGCGTTTAAAAATCAGTTACCAAATATACAATTACTTCCAGAACCAGTTCTGACCAGATGAGGAACTTGTCTAGATGCCGCTATTTATTACGGCGATAATTTTCAGGGCTGGAAAAAATTAATTTTTTAATTCTCAGAAACTTCAAGGAAAGCAGTAAAAAAATGTCAAAATGTTCTCAAACAACATATGTTGTTACTTTACAAAACAATTTGGCGATGTTCTAACTTGCTGTTGAGTCGGTAGCAAGGTGTGGCTTCCTTGTATAGAAAATAACTGAAGGTGGTTTGCTTACAACAACCCGACAGCCACAACAGAGATGAAAAAAAAGAAATTGTAGGTACTTGTCTCAATATTATCCTTAGTGGAGAAACATATAAAATACAAGTAGTCTACACCAACAGTAGAAATAATTTAATTTTTAAACGTTAAATAATTAAAAATAATCACTGGTTTTAAATTCAATGTTGCTGTAATTATTGCAAGCAAAGCAAATTTATCGTTGAAAACGGCTCGCCAGCCAAATGCGTTCGATTTAAAATTCAAATTGCCGAATTAAAATTATTAAAAATAATTTTTCAGCAAACGAAGGCAAATAAAACAATAATATTCAAATCACTCGGTATTCTAAAGGGCTGCTACGAATTGCAAAATCTCGATGTCGAACAAATCCCTGGTAAATAACGAAATCTGGAGTTTGCCCAAAACGCTCAGTCAAAACATAATAAGTTTTAAATTGATTTCAGTTTTTAAATTCTAATTTGCTATTTTATAATTGGACAGTTAGTTAAAACCAAAATGGAACAGGTTTTTACAAAAAATATAGGATTTAAAGAGCTTGAAAACATTTCTTCAATTTTAAGTGGTCAAGATGTTCCTGGTTTTAACATGGATCCCTCTATGATAGCTACATTTAAATACGCTCCTATCACAAGTGTTGATGTAGAAAGAAGCATTTCTACCTATAAACATATTTTAGACAATAGGAGACACAATTTAACAATTCAAAATTTGGAACAATATTTAATTGTCAATTCTTTTCAACACGAATAATAGTTTTATTTAATTGTATTTATTTACCCTTATTTGAATTACCTATATTTTTTAACTTTTGACCATATTATTTAAAATATTTTAAACTTTTTTGAAATTTTTATTATTTACGGTATTAAACCGAGGAGTGAACAACCGGTGTTTTATGGTGTATACCTCGAAGGAATTATGCAGACTTTCAAATAGTTATTGAAATAAACATTATTTTGCGTTCTAATATTTTTTAGAAGTGGCAGAAACCAAATTTTTAATTAAATATAATATGCGATGTACTCATAAAATCCTCTTTCTTTTATTTGTTGTTGTTATCTTTCCTGTACAGTCCGAACACGCTGAATTTCATTATTCGAAAGCTTGCGTGTAGTTGAAAACTAATTGTGTCAGTGTTACGCGGTGTTATTCCGTGTTACGGTGAAGTTGAAGCATTGCGCACCAATTTAACTTGATAGCCAAATTTTCTTAACGTAAATGTGCGGTTATCTTTCCTGTACAGTCCGAACACGCTGAATTTCATTATTCGAAAGCTTGCGTGTGGTTGAAAGCTAATCTCGTCAGTGTTACGCGGTGTTATTCCGTGTTAAGGTGAAGTTTTAGAATTGCACACCAATTTAACTTGAAAGCCAAATTTTCTTAAGGTAAATGTGCAGTTAATTTATTTGTGTACTTATTTTTGTTTTAAAATATTCGTCAATAATTAAATACCGTTAATAATAATTAAAAATTCTACAAATTTCGCTCCAAATTATTTCATCAATTTTATGTTTTTCAAGAATGTTTTAAAATTTCAACTGCAGAGGATTTGAAGGTTTTCATTCGAATTTTGGTGACCTTTTATTGTTACCCTTGTTTCATTATTGGCATTCTCTTCATTTTTACCTACGGCATCCAAATCGGACGATTTTATTGCAATTGACCTAGACCCCTGGGTTTATGGAAAATTACTAAATAAACGTGATATTCTTAATAAAAAATCTGCCAAAGAAGATAAGCAGCCAGTAATATTAAAATTTATCACATTTAACCCTTATCTCGACTAGCACCTCCCTTCTTCCTCGTGATGTTCGGTACGGACAAGTTTATTTCCAATGATGTTTTACAACGATGTAAATTTATAAAATTCAATGCCGAAGAGCGAGGGATTACTATTCTTGGATTTTCTGCCGATGCAGATACGAGGCATTTAAAGCAATACGACAAAGTGTCAAGTTGCCAGTGGAGGAAACTGATCAAAAATATTTTGACTGGGATTGGTATAACGCAGGTTATAACAAAGATTATGCTTCTCCTTCATTTGTTCAAGATACCGTTCGTGTCCCCCTAGGCCTTTAAATACAAAAGTGGTATTAAAAATGGAGAATTATGTTGCATCTACAAGTTATTTAAAGGAGTTTATTGAGCCAGTTTCCAAGGATCAACACATGTTAACTCTTTCTGATTTTAAATTGGAATACAAGATGAACTTCCGAGAAGCGGACAAAATCTGCGCTCCAGAAGTAACATCATTATTGCATAAAAATTCTCAAAACAAAGCCACAATTATTTACTTAAAACTGATGCGTTTTGCTATAGATTCACATTTGGACACAGATTTAAATATTGAAAATCGTGTGTACAAAATTTGGTTTGCGATATTTTTTCTACGAATTTGGGGGAATTGAAACGACTGCCCAATTGGGAAATTTTTTATATCATCTAGATTCTAGACCATTTTTAATTTCATTGAAGAATCAACGAAAAATGCAAAAAATTGCTGGCTTTCAAGCAATTCGTTCAATTCGATCTTCAGTTTGAAGGATTTATCTGCTCCGATATTGTAACATCTTCGAAGATTCACACCATAACTCGAATATTGAGAGATTATTTAATCGAATTTTAGATCAAGTCCTTATATTTTTTTTAAGGTTTGGTTCTGCCCATTGTTTGTAATTTATTGTCTCGAAAAGCAGTTGGGACCCGTCTGATATTACTGCAACACCATCTGAAGCTCCAATTATCGTATTCTCCATCAACAGCCTCCCAGGAAATTAAGATAAAAAAAAATTAATATAACTATATTAGTTATCCATCATATTGTTTTATCCTGGATTTATTCCAGAAGCGTGTATTATTTTGTGTGCGCCTAGTATACGTATACGGGGTATTTAAATCTTTGTTATTATATTTTTTTCACCACGGTGTGGTTGGCTTTGGAGCAGATAATAATGTGAGCCACTGTATTTATTACCAATAGATTTGGAGAAAATTTTACAAGAATTGGAAGAATTGCTCAACTCTGATTGTACAAAATTGGTAACCTGAAACTAAAAAAAATACGCCGATGGCCATTGTGAAGAGAACTTTTCACAAAAGATATGGCATTAACATATACCCTTAAAGGGAAAAATTGGTAAGTAATATCTTCTGTTGTTCATTCTTTTAATTCCACATTTCCATTAACAATACAACACATATTTCGAATATGTACAGGGTGGCTCAATTTCGATGCCTCTTATGGGGAAATCGGTAACTATAGGAGATATCGAAAAATGAATGGCGCATCCTCGATCTCTTTTTTTGAGAAAAGTTTAATGGTTTTAACTCGAATTCGATATCTTTTTTCGTTTTCGAGTTATGGCTAAAAGTTGACTTTTTCGACTTTTCGTTAAACGTCGATATCTCGGTTATTTGTAAAGTTATAGAAAAAATATTTACACTTTCTTCAGACACTTTTTTAAGGGCAATAAAATGGACTAAAGAGTTTTTAAATATCTAACTTAGTTTGCGAGTTATAATATAAAGTTATGTTGTTTTAAATAGAAACCATAGTTGGCTATGAAATATTTAAATAGAGTTTTTTATCCTCTTTTCAATTATATATAATATGTGGGGTCTATTATTTCAGTTTCGTCCCATTATATTAAAAAATGTTAAATAAAAACAAACTAAGATCGGAAAATTAAATGTTGGATTTATCAAAACAATCCATTATACATTTATATTATAATATTTTATAGTTTTCATAAGCCATTTGACACTTTTGTGAAATAATAGGTAATAGGTACTTAATAAAAATAAAAATAGGTACCGAAGTATTAGGTACTAAAAACACTCTTTAAAAACAACTGGAGACAATTGTTTTAGATGTCAATAATGATTTTGTATAGTGTTTTGTTTTGAAAAAGTCAACCTTTAATTTTCCGATCTTCTTTTGTTTTTATTTAACATTTTGTAATATAACGAGATGAAAGTGAAATAATAGACCCCACATGTTATATATAATTGAAAAGAGTATAAAAAAATCTATTTAAATATTTCATAGCCAACTATGGTTTCTATTTAAAAATACAAAAATTTATATTATAACTCGAAAACTAGGTAAGATATTTAAAATCTCTTTAGTCCATTTTATTGCCCTTAAAAAAGTATCTGGAGAAAGAGTAAATATGTTTTCTATAACTTTACAAACAACCGAGATATCGACATTTAACGAAAAGTCGAAAAAGTGAACTTTTGGCCATAACTCGAAAACGAAAAAAGATATCGAATTCGGGTTTACACCATTAAACTTTTCTCAAAAAAAGAGATCGAGGATGCGCCATCCATTTTTCGATATCTCCTATAGTTACCGATTTCCCCATAAGAAGGATCGAAATTGAGCCACCCTGTACATTATTTATAATAGCAAGCAGAACATTTGAACGGCTTTTCACCCGTGTGAGTTAGTAAATGCTCACTCAAACCATGGTACATTCCACGCCGAGAGCTCGTAGCGAACGGATGTGTGTGATAACGTTAGCGACTAGTGCGTGACGTATCAATAGTGAAATAATATTGTGCAATATTTAATTATACATTAATAGTTAATTTAATTTAAATTAAACTAAGTGAAATAGTAATAATTGAAGGCAAAGAAAGTTTGAACAACTTAAAATGTGCCAATTCGGCACATATATTACAGAATTTTCTTTTAAATGGTAAAAAGACATTGTCGAAAGAAAACAAAATGACGAAGAGTAAACAAAATTTGAAACGGGCTAACAGTGCAGCTAATGTTTCAGTTAATAAACCATCAACTGTCGGGACAAGCCAGGCAAAGAAAACAAAGAACCAAAATGACGTCAGTGAAACGATGTACAATGTACAGGTTGACAACAAATTTGAACTTTTACAAAGTGAAGAATCAAACGTGACTACCAATGTAGTAAGTGAAAGAATAAAAATAATTAAACCCAAGCCAATTGTGGTCTCGGGATTACCAAAAAACCATGTCAAGTTCACAAATGACATCAAGGAAGTGGTGGCAAACAAGTTTCACCTAAAATACTTAGGTGACAAAGTAAAAATATTCACCGAGAACATTGATGATTTCAACAAATTGAAAGTAAACCTCATTTCGTTAGGAACTCAATTTCATTCGTATAGCCATACGAACGAAAGAAAGATGATGGCTGTATTAAAAGGTGTACAGCGAATGAGTGAAGCGGAAGTTTTGGACGCTTTAAAAATTGTAAATACAAAAGTAGTCAGTGTCAAACTGTTAAACAAAGACAATATTTATTATCCAAAATTCAAAGTAGCATTTGAAAGTGACGTTACATTTACGGAAATCCTAGCTATTCGAGGTGTTGGTAACATCCGAGTGTACTGGGAAAAATACAGGGCTAGAAAAGGTATCACCCAGTGCTACCGATGTCAACAATTTGGCCATGCTGCTGACAACTGCAACCTAAAAATTGCTTGTCGAAAATGTGCTGGAAATCATTTGTCCAAAGAATGTACAGTTCCAGAAGGTACCACCCCAAAATGTGCAAATTGCAAAGAAAATCACACCGGCGATTTTAGAGAATGTTCGGTATACCTAAAGGCTCTCAATAGAGTCTCAAGACCAGTACCAAAAGTCGTTAAGCCGCAGGCTTACGTAGTACGTGAGGCGGATTTCCCGGCACTCCGGCCAAGACCACCGGTACCAAATTTTAAAACCGCAACCATGAGTCAAGTGTTACAAAACCAACGACAAGTGAATCAACAACAAGTTATGACAAGGCAGGTTATTCAACGCCAGGTGAATCATGTTGTACCACCCAGTACCAGCCAAGACGGCGTGGAAAATTTGAATTCACTTTTTAGTGAACTTAAAACACTTGAATCAATGTGTAACATTGATAAAATGTTAAAAGCTGTGCGCGAGTTAAATCAAGTCATGGCAACTACAGTTGATGGTGGTGCTCGCATGGCGGCATTCATCAGATGTGCAAAGGAATTTAATGGGTAGTTACAACCTCGAAGACCTTAATATAATGACGTGGAACGCCACAAGCGTTGTAAATAAAGCACAAGATTTCGAACTGTTTTTGGACGAAAATAATATCCACATTGCTCTGATAACCGAAACTTGGTTAAAGGTAAGCGATAATTTAAAATTTAAAAATTATTTTGTTTTTAGGAAAGATAGATTAACCGACCGGGCAGGTGGTGTTGCTATTTTAATCAGAAAGGGGTTGCCGCACGAAACGACAGAGCAGCCAAACGTAACAGCAGAGCTATTGGTTGTGAAAATCAATTTGAAGAGTCCTTTTTATGTTGGTGCCATGTATGTTCCACCTTCTACAAATCTTACATCGGTTGAGCTTGATAACATCATGAACAAGTACAACAAGATTATAATCGGAGGGGATTTTAATTCCAAGCACCCCCAATGGAACTGTCGGTATCCAAATAGAAATGGTAACACCTTAAAGGCTCACAATGATATAAACAACTTTCTGCTGTTATATCCACCCACACCTACTTTTAGTCCGCCAGGTTTGTTACAATCTACTATAGATTTCTTTTTAGTGCAAGGAATAACAAACTATTCGGAACCTATAACAATTAATGACTTAAATTCAAATCATTGGCCAGTACTGATGACTTTACTTACCTCTCGCATACCGCCAAATTACGTTATCTCGGACACTAATTGGCGCAATTTCAGAGAAGAGTGCAACAACAGAATTCGCATAACTCCGAACATCAATTCTGTTGAAGAAGTAGACTTTGAAATCGCCAAATTCACCGTGGCAATTACAGAAGCACACAAAGTTTCCACGAAAGTTAAACGTATTCGGAACAAATTTGTCGCAGATCGAGCAACCGATGATCTGAAACGACGACGAAACAAAGCTCGACGTAAGTGGTTGGAAACAGGCAATGTAGCCTATCGTGTCGAGAAAAACCAGCTTACGGAAGACATACAAAACAGAATTAAAACCATTCGACGTGAAGAATGGTTAAGTAAAACTAAAGACCTTACCACGAAAGATAACTCTTTGTGGAAAGTGTACAGCGCGTTGAGAAGAAAAAACGAACCAACGCCCACTTTAAGTCACTCCAATACGAATTATTATACCAACCAAGAAAAGGCGGAGGTTTTTGCCGATATTTTTGAAGAGGTACACCAGGTAACTACCAACCTTACTTCCCCGTTAGAGGAACAGGTAAGAGCAAGCGTAGAACTGCTTAAAGACATGGACGATTCGCTGGAAATTAACATCACTCCTAAAAGAATCCAGCAAATTATCAAGAGTCGTAAGGTGAGGAAGGCTCCCGGAGCCGACGGTATCACTAATAAACACCTTAAGTACCTCCCCAAAAAGGGAGTGGTACAACTTTATTATATTTTTAGGTCATGTCTGAAGCTATGCTATTTTCCGACGGTGTGGAAGACCGCTAAAATATTGGCAATTCCGAAACCAAACAAGGGCAAGGGCGAAGCCAAAAACTACCGTCCAATTAGTCTACTTTCTTGTTTGAGCAAAATCTTGGAAAAAGTTATCCAAGAAGAAATTGTCGACCATCTGACAAGTAATAATTTAATTATTAAACAACAATTTGGGTTTCAGAAAGGACATAGTACCATCCATCAATTAGCCAGAGTAGTTGAGGATGTGGTCATGGAATCCAACAACAACAACCATACGGGGATGGTATTACTCGATTTGGAGAAAGCCTTCGATACGGTCTGGCACGAAGGTCTAATCCATAAGATGATGGAACTGAATCTTCCTACCTCCTTGATGAAGATCGTTCAGAGCTATTTGACAGGTCGCACCTTCAGTGTTGCAGTTGGCGATGCTAGATCATCGGAAAGAAGCATACCTGCTGGTGTTCCACAGGGTTCGATTCTCGGCCCAACACTTTTTAATATCTACATCAACGATATACCAATGCACGAGGACACGAATATCGCTTTGTACGCCGACGATACGGCTATCTATTCGTCGAGCTTAATTAAAGAAATTATCGTTGAAAACATCAACGAACATTTCCAGTTGGTATGCAAATTTTTCAGCGATTGGAAATTAAAATTAAATAGTCAGTAAGACTGAGGCTATCATGTTTACGAACAGCAGAAATCGTCCGACAGTCGATATTAAAATTAACGATAGCGTTATCGAACTGCAAAAAGATATAAAATATCTTGGCTTGCTCTTAGATCAACGACTTACGTGGAAAAAAACTATAGCCGATAGAATTAAAAAAACCAACTTGGTGCTACATCTGCTCTATCCATTGATTAACCACGAAGCACAGTTGTCCAGAGAGTTAAAGCTTCTGCTCGTCCGCACATGTGCCAGGTCAGTCCTGACGTACGGCTGCACTATTTGGGGAAGTGCCGCAAACAGCAACTTAATTGCCGTACAACGTTGTCTCAACAAGTTTTTGAAAGTAGTGAATAACTACCCTCGCTACACTACCATTAAGCACATGCACGAAGACAACAATTTTGAATACGTCGGCGATTTTATAAAACAGTCGACCGAACAATTTTTGAAACGTTGCTCGTTCCACGATAACGAGTTCATTAGACAAATTGGAGACTACGATCTCGACAATATAATTTCCAAGAGGAAAAGCAAACTCCTCAAGTCTATTTTGCTAAGAAATTACAACTTTTATGACTAAAAGCCTGAACTGGTCTCTGTCGGTCCTTGTCGAGGAGGGAAGATCGACAATGTAAATATTATTTTAACTGTGTTGTTTTTGTATAGTTTAATTGTAACTCCACTTCCAACTCCAGTACATGTTAACCCACACAATCCTACATCAAACTTCCCTACCCCATTTTTATCAATTTAGTAAAATTATTTATCAGGTTTTTGAAATTTTTATCCTGTAATTCATTTAAATTTATTTACAAATCAAAATTATAATTACTGTACATATGTTAAATATCTAACAAAGGGCTTAACCTAATAATAGATAATGTGTATAAATTTGTTGACATTTGAAATGTAACTATTTAAAATTGAATAAATGTTATATATATATATATAAACCATGGTACTAGATTCGACATCGAGCAATCGAAGCGATAGGATGTATTATTAAAACGTTAGCGATAAGCGCATGACATATTAGTGATTTAATATTGTGCAATTTGTGGTTTAACAGTAATTTAATAGTTAATTTTAAGTAAATTAAATTAAGTGCAATTGAAGGCAACGAGAAAGTGGACAACTTGAAATGTGCTAATTCGGCACATACACTACAAAATTTCCTACTGGAAAGTGAAAAGAAATTTGCAAATCCAACCAAAATGGGAAAAGCTAAGGCCAAAACCAATTTAAAACGGGGTAATAGCTCTATTAGTGCTACTGTAGTGAACAAAAATTTTATTGCCGAAACAAGCCAGGCAAAACCCCCAAAGAGTCAAGATGACATAGAAATGGTTTACAATGTAAACATTAGCAATAAATTTGAGTTGTTAAACAATAGCATCGAAATTATTCAAGATGTGACACAGAGTGTAATATCGACACCGAAGAAACAAATTATTGTCTTTGGATTACCTAAAAATCATGTGAAATACACAAACGATATTAAAGAAGTTGTGAAAAATAAGTTTCAACTAAAATACTTGAGTAACAAAGTTAAAATTATTACAGAAGATATTGAAGATTTCAATAATTTGAAATTAAGTTTGATCGCAGGAGGTGTGCAATTCCATTCCTACAGCATGAACAATGAGAAGACAACTATGGCTGTTTTAAAAGGTATCCAGTCCATTAACGAAAAAGAAGTTCTCGACGAATTAAAAATTGTAAAAGCTCAAGTTCTTAGTGTTAAACTTTTAAATAAAGACAATACCTTCTACCCAAAATTTAAAGTAGCGTTTGAAAGTGAAGTGACTTTTAGTGAAATTCAAGCGATACGAGGTGTTTGTGGCATACACGTGTACTGGGAAAAGTACAGGGCAAGGAAGGGCATTACTCAGTGCTACCGATTCCAACAATTTGGACATGCGGCTGATAACTGCAACCTGAAAATTGCATGTCGACAATGTGCTGGAGACCATCTATCCAGTGAGTGTAAGGTTCCGGAGGGTACAACTCCCAAATGTGCAAATTGCCGCGAAGCCCATACCGGCGATTACAGAGAGTGTTCAGTCTACCTAAAGGCTCTAAACAAAGTATTAAAACCTCCAGCAAGAGCTGTAAGCCGCATGCATATCTAGTGCGTCAGGCGGATTTTCCGTCCCTCCGGCCAAGTCGACCCATACAAAACTTTGCACCGACGATGAGTCAGGTGTTGCAACAAAGGCCAGTGATGCAACCACGACATCCGATTCCCGCTCAACAGGTGAATCATATAGTACCACCAAGTGCCGGTCACGATGATGGTGTGGAAAATTTAAATTCACTTTTTAGTGAATTTAAATTATTAGATTCAATGTGTAACATTGATAATAGTATATTACAGCACAGACCATGTAAATGGCCGATTACATAAGCGCAAAGTTTACGGTTCGAGCCGAAGGCGAGATTAGGAAATCTTAGGAAATCGAAAATAACTTATCGAGTTTTCCCTTTTGGTTTTTTGCGAATAGTTCTTGCAAATTTGCATTTGACATGCACCCGACATTGTGTAATGTGTAAATAAACAACAAATACTGAACCAATATATAGGCGGCTGGTTAAGTGTGCTAGAGAGAGATTACCCAAGCTTGCTATCCTTATCTGCGCAAACTAGCTTTTTATTCTACATCGAACAGTTGAAATGAACGAATGTGTTAGCGCGCTCGTATTAGTGCGTGTCGTAATATAGCGAGTGATATAATCTTGTGAAATATTAAGTTTTTGTAATTTTTTAAAAATAAAATAAATTCTAATTTTAATAACAAGTTATAGTTTGTTTCAATTTAAATGGATTTATTAAAAAAATTAAAAAAAAGTCTTATCAAATTACTTTGTATAAGAACGTATGAACTTTTCTGCAAAAACATAATAATGCTACTGCCAAAATGGCTGGCGTGCGATTAAAAACATCACCTTATCTCGATATTATGATTTTGCGGAAACGTTTTTACGTTCTTATATCAAAATAATTTAATATATTCCTTTTTTCAATTCCATTTAGCTTGAAACAAACTATACAAACATTGAGGGCAACGAAAGTGTAGCCACCGAAAAATGTGCCAATTCGGCACCAATAATTCAAAATTTTCTTCTGAATAGTGGAAAGAAGTTATAGAAAACCAACAAAATGACGAAAAATAAAAACATCTTGAAGAGGAGTCGCAGTTCAACTAGTGCTCATCCAGCTAATAAACAATCAATTGCCGGAACTAGTCAAACGAAGAAACAAAGAAATCAAACTGGGGAAGCAATCTACTAGATTGATTCACAACGCAACGCATCAAGTTTATTACTGAATATGACTAATAATGATGCAGAACGATATAACTCGGTGTTGTGTAAATTTGTTGGTGGGAAACGAATTAATTTCACCACCAGAAATTCATATAATATGCTGTGCGAAGCAGCAGCCATATCCTTTAATTCCAAGGGTAATTACCACCAAGTAGTGAATCAAGAATTTTCCAGAAAGCCAAATACTACGCCATATTATACCAGCAAATATGTTAACAAAATGCAAAGAAAAAGATTGGCAAATACAAAATCGAAGCGCAAGTACAAAACGCCAAACAAGCGAAATGTTGGTCCAGATGATGATTATGGACTAGTACCCTCACCTCAACCTTCTCTAGCAACCGAGCAGTTGGAAATCGAAAAAACCAAATTTATTGAAAATCTACGGTTAACTTCCGAACAAATTATAGATTTAGAAAAAGCTACAAGAGGTTTGTATACTTATTTTTTTCTATCTCATCTTTAATATTTATGTTTAACTAAAAATATTTTTTAAGGTCAATCCGATAATCATCAATGGAAGCAACAGCGATAACCTCGTTTAACAGCTTCAAATTTTGGCACCGTTTGTAAGATGAAGACTACCACAGACCCTGCAAAACCGGTTACTAGTTTTATAGATAAACCATTTAAACGAAACGAAAGTACCCGATATGGCAATAAAATGGAACCGTATGCTATAGAAGAATTTGTAAAATTACATGGAAAAAATTTAAAAGGTGTGGACTATTCATTGATGAAGAGCACGGTTTCTTAGGAGCAAGTCCAGCTGGCTACATAGAAGAAGATAGTATAATAGAAATTAAATGTCCGTCAACGGTAAAAGATATGGACTTGAAGGAAGCTATTAAAGAAAAGAAAATTAAATTTGCTTGTTTGGATGAAAATTCTGATATGGTTTTAAAAACTAATCACAACTATTATTACCAAGTGCAAGGACAATTACATATAACAAATAAAGAATTTTGCTATTTTGTTGTATATAACCAAAACCTAAATTCAGTGCACACTGCGATTTTTCTTGCGATTTTGCTTACGACTTTGCTTCCAAGTTTTCGTCAGCAAGTATTTTGAAGAAAACCACCAAAACCAATCGTACAAGAAAAATCGTACCTAAAATCGTATGAGGTAAACTGCACTTAATCCAAGAAAATGCACCTTTTAATCACTACGTCTTTAAAAATTATTTGGAAATTTGGAACAACGTTTATTATAAGTTTATAAATATGATTTAAGATTACGATTTTTCAATTATTAATTTTTCTAACATGTAAAACAATTATTGTATTTAGTAAAATATTATTATTTTTTCTAACATGTAATGCAATTATTGTATAAATATTGTATAAAGTTTATAAATATGGCATATAGGGATGCCAAATTAAGTAAACCTTTAAATAACCTTAATTTAATTTGGATTCGAAACTCACCATAGAAAATATGAGTAACGAGCCTACGAATGGTATCGCATATATTCTATTACAATACTAAATTAGAATATTACGATGGTCTGGAAAACTGTTCGATATTTATCTTTAAAAATTTTATAAACCAATACAATATTGCAAAAACTGTTAATACTTAATTAATATAAATTTTATTATTTGAATAAATTAAGTAAATAAATAAATTATTATTTTTCTTTAGCAAAATCCACCCGTGAAGATAATATGGATGGGTAATGTAAGTTGGTTTTAATTAAACATATTTCTTTGCCAAAATTGTTCATAGAAAAACGACATCATCGCAAAAATATTAAATTTGAAAAGAGAACTTCTTCCAAATCAAACCTGCGGATAATTATAACGCAAATTGCAAAAAGCAATCCTAATTTTACTGAACAGCAGCTGGATCAAATTAAACATAACATTAGTATTAAATTTTTAACTCGGTACTCTAAAATGTGGAAAAAAGCTCACAGACTAAAGACTGCATTCATGAAGAATAATGCTCATTGGTTGACGCAGAATTTTACAGAATTTCTATATAAAATAGCCGCAGTGGTTCCGATTGGACAGCTTTCCGAAGAAGCTCAAGAAGCAGGAAATAATGATTTTAAAAGAATTAGACAATTTAATATACGGAAAACATCAAGAATTGCAAATTGTACGGATATCATGCACCATCTACTTATGTCTTCCGATCCAGAAATAACAAAATTAAGAATATTGCGACCCAAAAAAGATTCGTCACTATCACCCGAGGCCGTACAATTGTTGGAAGACCAGAATTTGGATCCAGAGGAAGTGGAATAATATTGGGATACAATATTTTGAAGATTTCGCGCCATCTGCTGACTGCATTTTAATCTCTTAAAACACGATTTTTTAATAAAATTTTTTTTTTAAATTCTGGCGTTAGTTTTTAATTATTTTTTTGTTCTATTCTATTAAGGATATAGTAAGACATCTTCCAGATTTTTTTCAGATTTATTGCTTTAAAATTAAAGGCTCAGCAACCGTTTGTCCACAAAAACCCCATTTATCGCATCGCGATCATCTCGGCGGCCGATGGCAACAGAACGGCGAGCGCCGCAACGCCCAGCGGCAAAATTCTATTTTAATTTTTATTGATGATGTAAAAAATAGTAATTAAAATAATAAAAATCATTCAAGTTGCTTAATTTAAAAAATAACCACGCGATGATTATTTTATCTTGAGACTGCACTTTCATTATTATAATTTGCAATTAAATTTTTATGCCTTCAAATAATATGAAATGCACGTAATGTTCACGTGATTCTTATGGCATTCCACTCTTATCTTATCTCTGAAATATACCGCGCCGGGCGTGACGCCAAGATCACCAATGGATCGAACAGCTGATGCTGCTATGTTTTTCAAATAATATGATTTCGATTTTTTTTGATACAAAATACAGGCTTAGTGAATTAGTTGTCGATTTTTGCATTTTAAATAAATGCAACATATTAATACATTCATGGTAATACTACCTTACCTATGAAATATGACGTTTCGAAAATAAAACAAGACTTTATTTTCCCTCTTTATTTGGAGTTTGCAATATTTAGTTTTTTATAGTTATTTAATTAATTGTGTAAATGTTACTATAATATTAAGTAGTGCTAATAACCTACGTTGATGCACTTTTTTGTTTATTCCATTTTACTTTGTATCTGATAATAAAAAAAAAAAAAAAAAAAAGAAATCTGCATTAATACAGAAAATTTCAAATTTTAAAGTACATAATGATTCCGTACGGTGGCGTTGTCAATCATTGAGAAGATGTCAAAAAGACAGACGTAAGGGGGCTGTTTGTTTTGATTTTAAAACATCCCGTGCTACTGTAACGCCTTAAGGGGCAAACGATATTAAAATTTAGGTATAATGAATTATTCTGGAACGTTGGCTACGACGGCGTTTTTCGATTGCCTGTCGAAGGAGTCGAGCTGGTGGGCTTTGCCGACGATCTCTCGGTGGTGACGGTAGCAAAATCGGAAGCCGAATTGGTCAGGAAGACCGAGAAAACCATCCGAGATATATACGAATGGATGACCACTAGAGGACTCACCATCGCTCCAGCCAAGACAGAGGTGGTGCTGGTAAGCGGCAGAAGGCTCCACACCCCAATCCGGATCGAGGTGGGGGAAGTTTCGGTGACACCAGTTGAGGCAGTCCGCATTTTGGGAAGCAGGATAGACCGGAACCTCAGCTTCAGAGCCCATATATGGAATGCGGCAGAGAGGGTGCTTAAGGCTGCGGCGGGGATTTCCAGGTTACTACCCAACATAGGGGGCCCATCAGAACCTAAACGAAGACTGCTAGCATCAGTAGCAAACTCCATCATGCTATACGGTGCTCCTATCTGGGCCGACGAACTACAGAGGAGGGCTAGCTACACCTTAAAATTCGCTAGGGTCTAAAGGAAGATGGCCCTACATGTAGCTAGAGCCTACAATACCGTCTTCACGGATGCTTTTCTAGTAGTTTCATCGTCGGTCCCGATAGCCCTCCAGGCAGCAGAAAGAAAACGGAAACATGAAGTCAAAACCCGGACCAGAGCGGAATTACGCCAGGATTCCCACGCTATCTGGCAGACGAGATGGGACACCAGCAAGCTCGGCAGATGGATACACCGCCTGATCCGCAAGCCCGAGCCCTGGTGCAACAGATTACACGGCAATCTTTCATACGAATTAACTCAGGTGCTAACTGGGCACGGCTGATTCGAAGCTTGCCTCTTCCGCTTCAAGAAAGTCGATAGCAGCCGATGCCCGTACTGTAACTTCAACCCAGATACCGCTTTCCACACCTTCTTTGAGTGCCCCAGATGGACTCTACCAAGACTGCAGCTGGAACTGGCAAGAACCTTACCCTGGAGAACCTCGTCGATACAATGCTGGCTAGCTCTATGGAGTGGGGTTTTAGTCAGTAGGAATCTGACACTCCCCCCTCCCATAGGGGGGGGGGCTATGCAAAGTTTCCCTACTCCCAACAAACAAAAAAAAAGTATAATAATTTAAGAATAAATGTAATTTTAAAATCAGTGGCCTCTCACACGAAGATAACTAATAAGTCCGAAAACAAGAATTGTTGTTGCAACTATTCACTTTTGAATAAACTGTTTTTTTTCGTATTTCAGTAAGAGTTTCCTTTTATTTGCTCGTTGTGTAATTATAAGCCCGATCAATTTTGAACATAAGTTGGACGATATTTCAGAGTTAGATTTTATTTTTCAAAATACAAAATTAGAATTTATTTGTTTTTATTTTTAATCTATTTTTGCATGGTTTCACTTAACTTAAGTAAGCCCGTCGAATTTTCTTACACTTTTTTTCGACTATTCCCCTTCCGCTCAAGTGTAAACGGCTATTTAAAAAAAATGAAACTTCAACTTCCGTCCACTTCAAATTTTGTAATTACAATAATAACATCAAAGGGACTACTAGTAATCTATTGACTCACATAAGAAGTAAACATCTTTTAAGTTTGTAAATTAGTTACTTTTTTTGTACTTTTTTGTTACTTTTGTTGCCCAGTGGCATTCATGGAAAGCAGAGGTTTTCAATTGATAATATATAAATTCTATTTTAAATTGCAGCACACGAACCAATATAGATTTTGATGGTGAAAATTGATGCAGTGCTAGTTCGTAACTTTCAACACCTGCAGTTTCAACTTCAATTCCTGTACAACCAAGAAGACATTTTTTCAGCTGCTGAAATAACGCAACAAAGACAAGAAAATATCACCAAATTAATTGCTAAAAGGATTTGCGTTGATGTGTTGCCCAGTAGCATTCATGGAAAGCAGAGGTTTTCAACAACTACTGTCTTACATTAAAACATTAATATGAATATAAAGGAACCGTTAATATTGATTCGAATCTATATTTCGCTGATTATTTAAAACCAAAACATCTGAAAACGTTGAAATACTTATTTCAAACAAAAAACCATTAGTTTGTCCCTAAAATGTCCATGATTGATAATGTGGAATTAAATGAATTACAAAACACTTAACTTATTTTTAAAGCTGCATGTTATCTAACGGACGAAATTTTACATATTCAGAAAAATAAGTTTCTAGATCAGTTTTCCGTTATGGTGAATGTACTGTACTGTACTACTTTTATGTTACATTACTAAGTGATTGCAATACTCATCGAACAAATACCTCCAAGTGAAAAAAAACGCAAGACCGTTCTCTGAAGATTCTATTTATGCTGTTAGTAATGGCAAAATCAAAACCTCAAAACATTTGCTTGGGAATGACACTAAAAAGTTTGACCAGTAGCAAAAAAATTATGAATATCGTTAACAAATAATACGGTCACTCTTGCAACTATAATGTTATAGAATAATTAGAAACAGTAGTTACGTTTTCTGCAACTGACCGTTCACAGATTTCCCACAAAGATATTTTACGGTTTCTCAGCTTAGGAACAGGAGTAGAGCTTAATAATTTTGATATATTTGTTGAAACGACCACAGGTAAAGATACCTTGCATGATACGGTAGGTATAATATTGCTGTTACACCTCTCGAGTCTTCTGACATTGTTAATGCAAACGTCGATGAAACTTCACTAGAAAATGTCAGAAAATGATAGCAAAGAAGCTACGAAACAATAACATCGGAAATATCAGCACACCGCAAGAAGCCTAGAATTTTACAAACTTTACTGCTTGTTAATTCCGATGTGGGTTCTGGTCAACTTAGTGATTTGGCTGAAATGAAACGGGTTTATTGTGTGTGGATGCTTCCACAAGCGTTAAAACTTAAAAGGACCCAAAATCATTTTCCAAAATTGATTTTGAGAGTAAGCAGAATTTGCAACGAAGAAATATTTAAAAGATTGTGATTTTTCTGAAAAAGACAAGCATATTTTTTTACAAGAAGTAAGAACATTTGTAGAAGCAACTGTTAAGAAGATATTAAAGAAGAGTCCTCTAAAACAGCGGTCGGCAACCTTTTGGTAGGCAAGGGCCACATAGTGGCAAAACTGAAACTAGTAGCTTTGCCAACTGTTCAGTGAAAATTAAACCGCTTGATTTTTTTTACGCCGATTTATAAAATAGGCCGCGGGCCGCAAAGTGGAGGTCTGCGGGCCGCGGGTTGCCGACCGCTGCTCTAAAACAAAAAGTTGTTGAAGCAATTTCATGTTTACCCTGCTGTTATATATTCTAATGTGAGTGAATTCAACACAATTTAAAGTATTTTGAGAAATAGAAATTAATTAAATTAAGGAATATAATAATGAAGACCAAAGATTGGATTCTTTTTATTAAAACTATTATGGAGTCAAAAATGAGGAAATATAAATATCTATGGGAAGTCTGCAAGATAGTTTTTGTCGTATCCCATAGATATGCATTTGTCGAAAGTGGGTTTACAATTAACAAAGATAATATGTTGATTGGTGGCCCAGAGAACAGTATACAACGCTAAAATCTAGCTGGAGGTCCTCTTAATATACCATTTCCGCAAGAATCAATAACGTCTTGTCAACTTGCTAGTGGAATATACATAGCTGCTTTAAGTAGCGCCCGCTCACAATCCAATGATACTAGAGTCAAAAGTCGGGCATCTAAAATGAAGCTTCATGAAGAGATTAACTTGTTAGAAGCAAAGAGGCAGAAGATCATCGATGATAGCAATATACAAAATTTAAAGATATCTAAAAACCTTGAAAAATTGAGAAAAAAAGTTTAATTTGTAATTAAGATTTATAAATATATTACTGTATGAAATAAATGTTACAATAATATTTGCTTTTATTAAATTACGTTCTTTTTCGGTGGAAATTAATTCAATAATTGAAAATTAAAATTTTTGTCAGGTAAAACCTGGAAAAGTCAGGGAATTTGCCTTGAAAAGTTTAGTGGGAACCCTGTAAGACAACACAAGTTTGTTTTTGAATTTATGGTTTTTAGAATAGCTGTGAAAAATGTGAGATATGTCGGAATGTTGAGGAATTTGCGGCATTAGCGGTTCAAACTCTAATTCCACAGAAATCCAGAGGCAAATATGAAAAGGCATATCTGCAATTTAACGCGTGGTGCAAAGAAAACCGAGTGAAAGACATGTGTTTACTCACGCGATGCTTCTAAATTCTTGAAGGAGGCGGACTACGACACGTTTTTATTAATGAAGGTAATCAAATTTTACTATTTCGCTTATTTTACAAGATTTTTCATTGTTTCAGGCGATAAAGATTCTTTCGTAACAGTTATTATACCAACATCGAAAACTTATACGAGAAGAGAATTCACCATTACGAAAGGCAACTTCGAAGATATATTCTTGATATTTTTAGAAAGTAATACGTGTACAAATTTAACCGTAAATGTATAGTACAAATAAAGCAGATATATATTTTTGTACTTTTAATAAAAATAATAAAAGTGTAGAATCATTAGAATTACAAAAGGTAAAATTGCTAAAACTTTTTTTTTTGACAAACATGATGTTTTGTAGGATTTACAAAATGCTGAAAATGAAAAAATCAATTGGGGAGATTTTAGAGATCGTCAGCTGCATAATCCCATTGCACAGTCAACTGCAAAACCGAATTACTGCGCCAACTCAGAAAACTTGGACTGCACAAAGAAGGCCTGTTCCAAGTTCAATAAATGCATCAGCTATCGAAGGAGTATTCTACTTTAGCTAAACCAAAGTTGGAATGCTTTCAGGTCGAGATTGTAAAATTAAAATGATCTTTAGGATCACTCCGATGCACTTATTGTACTGAGACAAGTCTTCTATGAAGAGTTTAAGTTTGACGTGTTGGTGCAGCAATTTTGTTTTTCAATTCAAAACAAAAATGTTGATTGTGCTTTACAAAGGCCATCTGAATCTTTATAATGTATTTATATGCATCGATAAGACAAGGCAAATCAAATTTGTAGCACAAGAACAATTGGTATGCATATTTAAAAATAAATATAAATATTTTCCCATATTTCACTAAAAATACTTTGCAATTTGTCAATAAACGAAAAGGATTTGATTTTTGATGGGTCAGTAGATGACCTTCCCAATATGGAATTACATATTCAACTTCAAGAAATTCACTATCAATAAATAAGAATAGATATGCTACAGAATTACCCATGTAAATAAATATTTGTATAAAAAAATAGCAATTTTCAACAATTTCATGATAAAATTTAAGTCGAAGAAGATCTTACGATAAATAATACTTGCCACGTACCTTTATAAAAATAATGTAATACTTGTAGTTAATTAATTATAGTAAATTACCGCAAGGTGATCTTCGATGGATTTTCAACGGAGTGATCGACTTCCATTTCATCATGAAGGTATCGATAACTATTCATACAAATATTTCTTACACATTAGCTTCGGACGTATTTTTAATACCTTTAAATTGCATTTTCAAAATATTGTTCACGTCCCTTTGATATCTCTACGAAAAACATTAATTCAACAAATAACAAAAACATTATCTACTTACCCATAATATTATAATCTGATTTGTCATTCATCAAAGATGGCTGGAACAAACTTCATTTATTTTCGGCAATGCAGCACACTTCGATAGAATACATTCATTTATTCTTCGTAGATTTGTTCCATATTTTCTGTTAACCATTAACTACGCTATTTTAATTCACTGTTGAGTTTCAACAATTTTAATATTACACCTTTATACGAACCACTTCCACGTATATTTTAATATTGACATTTACCAACTGAAGATCACTACATTACCAACACCAGGGACGGAGTAGTTTGAATTTCAAAGTTTATTTATGGCAATTATTGTTATGATATCATTAATTTCGTTCTTTTAAATTAAAAATTTTCAATATAAATTAACATATGTAATTAAAAATATTAAAAAAGATAGCAACTAAACATTGTTTAAATATTTGGTATATGTACAGGGTGCGGCGAAAACATGATTTATTTTAACATCTGGTTTGCAGTTCTTTGCTTAAAAAAGCATTAAAAGCATGCCCTGTACTTTGCCGGAAAGAAAGGGACGAGGCAATAATAAAAACATTTAAAAATAATAAATAATAAAAATAACATTTCAAAATCCAAGTCCACTTATTAATTTTATTCGCGGATTAGTTTAATTAAATTTTTGATTCGCGAGTATATAATTAGAATAATAATTTGCAGCGGCGTCCCACACAATTCTGACTTCTCCCGACTTGTTAGCATTGATTACAGAGAAGATTGTAGGGTTGCTCTTCATTTGTTGTTCCAGACACTTCAACCGCTGCTTAGCTATACTGTAGCTGTCGGGGAGCTTGATGTCCTCATAGCGCCACAGAAGAACAGAAGACTAATCGTGTACCTTCCAGTTATTTTCGTTGTCATCCTTTATGTATACTTATTTACATAGGCGCGGTGCGTGGGCCACCAACTAACCTAAAAGCTCCTACAGAAATTAAATCTTTGAAGTTCATCCGTCTGCGTACAGTGCAGCTACCAGCATCTCCCTAATTTACCATCTATCATCAGCTCCAAGATAAATGCTTTCTGTCTTCCTTTTTATTTGTTCATTGATAAATTGAATTTGATTTATGCTTTAAGGTTAGTTTCAAGTTTATTAGCATTATTTACTTTGCAATTAATTAACTTTTGTGTATAAATTACACCAATTACTTGTGATAAACACTGTATAGTAAGTATTGGCAGGGTGCGAACATCAGCGCCACCACATAACGCCACCGTTAGTGCTAAATTTTCCATTGTAATAATGCAGTAAAATGTTATTTTCAAATTAAAATTTTTTTATATATAAAAATATGTAGGATAGACCGGGGTAAGTTGCAACAGGGGTATGTTGCAACAGTGTAAATAACTTTTTCACGGATAAGATAATAGATACCGCCATTGGTACAAAATACGTGTAACTTAATGGTTCTTAGGTGTGTCAGGTAGAATCACTCCAAATAGCTGCAGTATGTGAGTAATCGTCACATCTGTGTTCTCGACGGAATAAGCAATTTTGCTATTATTGTCAATGAAGTTGCATTATTAAAGTATCAAGTGTCATAGTGCTTTTATTTAAACTTTGCGATATTGAATAAATATTTGTCTTTCGTTTTGCGAAAAAAAATCATTAAAAAAGTTTTCAAGGTAAAAGTTCTATAACTTATAAAACTGAAAGGTGTGGCCGGGGCACGTTGCAACAAACTGTCACAATGTAACCCGTTCACATATTTGGCGGTTTAAAAAAAAACAAAAACAAATGTAAAAAATCTGATGTGAACACCACATGACTTTGTAAAAAAATCTTATCAGAATTTGGTTAATCCATTCATGCGCGTCACGAATAAATGCGCTTTTGAACGAATGAAAAATGGGTGCACTGTATCCTTTGCAAAATGTGGGCACACTGGACGTGTGCAAAAAAAGACCGGTTGTATATATGAGTAAATTGTACCTAATATTGATGATAGTGCTTTTGAATAAGTGTTAAAATTTACCCCAGGATGTGTTGCAACGTGCCCCGAACACGGGGTACATTGCAACACGATCACCTTTTTTATTAACTTTATGTAATTTGTCCATTATTGTTTTTTAAGTTCAACAATTTTATATACCTATGTTCCTTAAGGACGAATATACATATGTCCACTAATATTTGGAGTGTTTTTTCCATAATAGTCTTTTAAAATAATAAAGATTAAAAAGTGTTGCAACTTACCCCGGTCTCCCCTAAATAAACAAAATTAAAAACCATGAAATTTGTAACAAAAATTCTCTGAAAAGTTTTGATGTGAAATCGATTTTTATTTGAAAAAAAGCGGTTTTAAAATGTTCAATTTACATTGATGACATAGGACAACTTAAAAAGCTGCCACTATTTTTGCACAATTTGTCCACAACGTACGCTGGTGTCGGTTTTAATACCCCCACTATGCATTTCCCACCCTGCTAATAGCTATACAGGGGTATTTCCTAGATTGGAGGGTTGTTAATGATCAGGTCGCTTGAATAAGATTTTTGGCGTTATTTTCGAGTAGTTTTCATGTTCAATACAACTTTAATTCAAGTGCAAATTCTTACATATTGTTCGAGTTCTTAATCAACTCTCTTTAGTTTTGAGTATTTGAATTTGATATTAAATCGTTTATGCATTTTCCAGGAATCACTTAAGGTAATTAAAGGTAAATGTTCGATTTTAAGTCGCCGACGTCGTACTGTTTTTCTTTTGCGATTTTCTCGAAACTGCTTTTTCTAAACGGAGTACACGATATCTCCCGATCTACTCAACGGATTTGGTTAACATGTCATGTCAATGTGATGTTCAAAAGTTATAAATTTTTTAAAGTCAAAATTTCAAGACAAATTTGCGTTATTTTTTCAAACAGCTGTCATTTCTAAACAAAATTTAAAAAAATCATTCTTTACGTCACAAGATAACTTCTAAACAAGAATAAAAGGGTATCCATGGATAAGATAGTCAAAATGCCCTTATCATTAAATTTTTTAATTTACTTGATAAAAGGGTGCCTTGAGGTGTAAAAATAAGGTTTTCATAATTATTTGCTCCAGATGCTTTCTCCACCCCTTCTGAGGGGCAAAAAATAGGATTCTTCAGTCATTATTTTTTTTCTGACGAACTAGCAAATAAAAAATTTTGAAAAAATTTATAGATATAGTCATTAGAGTCATCTTTCAACACAATTTTTTTCGATTTTCTGAACACTCTATATGTCCCCTAAAAATATTCTGAAAAGTTAAAAATCGATCTTTATCTTATTTTTTGAAGACCGGCAAAAAAATTTTTTTTGCCGTTTTTTAGGATGTACTTAAATCTACCTTCCTGAATTTTTTCAGATTTTTTGCTAAGGTGCGCCAACCTTAAAAATCATATTTTCTGCATTTTTTAACATTCTTGGCTATTTTAGACTTCTTAACGCAACTAAAACTTTTTGTAAAATGTGTATCACGGGTATTTTTCACAGAAAATTAATTTTACTGACATATTATTCAATATTTTTCAACCAAAGGCTCAAAATAAAATAGAAAAACTCATTATAGGAGTTAAAGAATTAAAAATGTTTCACTTTTTTGTTATTTTTGCTCCTTTTTGTTCCTTTATAGAGGCTAGATAATACTTTACGGAAATCAAGATCTTTCTTGAACTGGTCAAGTCTATTCATTACGTTTTTTGCCTCTTTCTCTTACTCTGTCTAATTGGGATATGGTTGTACTTACATACGAATCTTTGCAAGCCATGAAAACGAACAAGAACTACATTAATACTATTATTTTTAGATTAACAAATAATGCACATGAATTAAAGAATAAAAAAAACATAAAAAATAAAAAATAAACGAACGATTCTAAAAAAACAATACAGCACTTCGTTATCGCATTCTATGCTTGAATTATGTTTTTTATTTAATAACTATGTCTAGTCCTCATCGCTATCTTCGTTGACTATTGGACACAGGGACGTAACAAGTCAAAGCCGGGCCCTGGTGCAAGTGGGTCACAGCGGGCCCCCTTTATCATTTTAAAATGACAATTTTAAAATTTAAAATTACAATTTCATTGCACAAAAAACATAAACTACGAATAATAAGAGCATTAGATTTCATCTAGAGTTGTTACTTAAAGAGTCAAAAAATGTTTTTAAAATTCGGTAAAACCTTCATTTAACAGACTGACCATCAGAGCCGGATTAAGGATATGCGAGGCCTGGGGCTAACTTTTTTTGGAGGCCCTTAGTCTTGCACGTTTTAATAAAATGCGCCGTAGGCAAATTTTTTTGATTTTTGAAGGTCAACAGCGCTTAGATCAAATGTAATCTTTGGTGATTTAAATGTTGTCGCTTTAATTGTTTTGAGGCCCCTAGAAAATTGGAAGCGCGGGGCTGCAGCCGCTTTAGCCCCCACTTAATCCGGCTCTGCTGACCATGTAATAAATTCAATAATAATTACATTGGAAACTTACCTGACCAGACTGGTAAATGAAAATTTTATCAATTTCGAAAGCATTTTTTGACCTTTAAATAAAAGCTAGATGAAATGCTCTTAACATTTGTAGTTTGTATTTCTGCATTATTTTGTTTTGTTTTACAATATTTTTCTAAAATAATTAGGGAAGCAGGAATTTTCATAAATAAGTTTTTACATGTTAATTTCCTATGTTGGGCTAAATTATTTTATTAAGTAAAGTTCTAGCTGTCTCATTTTCTATTGATAAAATTGCCAAGCTAGAAAGTCTGCTTTATGATAATTAGTTCTTTATACCAATTTCAAGATCGAAAATGATCTCTCAAATGTTTGTACTGGTTCATATTGTTTTGATTTTTAAATTAGTGTTTCAAAAGATATAATCAACAACTACTAGTAATAATAGTTGAATATTCTGGATTTAGATTACAAGCTCCCAAATATAATTTTTTTAAATTTCTACTCTATAGGTTGCATAAGCTTCAAATGGTGTTGGAAAGGTAACCGGGCCCTATTTGGGCCCGGGCCCTGGTGCGCGGCACCACTGTTGCTAGGTCCCTGATAGGACAGGCATTATCAATGTCGAAAATATTAGTCAACACCTCCGCAGGTCGGAAAGTTCTAGATAAAAATCTTCTATATGATAAATTATATATCAGCGCGGCGACGTGGGAACCAGTAACAGCACCCAAAAGTCCGCAAACCATTTGCACAGTTGCAGCAGTACCCTTTGATGGCATCAATTCCCAAAACATTTACGTCGTATTCCATATAACATTTATAAATTTTTTGATTTATATGTCGCGATTTTACATCAAAACGAACTATTTCTGGTTCATCTTTCACAAAAGTTAATTTTAGTGAATCGTCTTCTCTAACCATTTCAACTAAATATAGTTAATAGTCAATTCTGGAAAGTCTAACAAGTTTCGTGAAGATAAATCTTGAAACGGAGAACTTTTTCGATTCCAATTAGCACTGTTTACTTTTAAAAATAACAAAAAAGTGAAAAATAACAAAAAAGTGAAACATTTTTAATTGTTTAACTCTTATAATGAGGTTTTCGATTTTATTTTGAGTTTTTGGTCAAAAAATATTGAATAATATGTCAGTAAGATTAATTTTCTGTGAAAAATACTCATGATACACATTTTACAAAAAGTTTTAGTTGCGTTCTAGTCTAAAATAGCTAAGAATGTTAAAAAATGCAGAAAATATGATTTTTAGGTTTGGCGCACCTTAGCAAAAAATCTGAAAAAATTCAGGAAGGTAGATTTAAGTACATCCTAAGAAATGGAAAAAAAAATTTTTTTGCCGCTCTTCAAAAAATTAGAAAAAGATCGATTTTTAACTTTTCGGAATATTTTTAGGGGGCATATAGAGTGTTCAGGGGATCAAAAAAAATTGTGTTGAAAGATGACTCTAATGACTATATTTATAAATTTTTTCAAAATTTTTTATGTGCTAGTTCGTCAGAAAAAAAATAATGACTGAAGAATCCTATTTTTTGCCCCTCAGAAGGGGTGGAGAAAGCATCTGGAGCAAATAATTATGAAAACCTTATTTTTACACCTCAAGGCACCCTTTTATCAAGTAAATTAAAAAATTTAATGATAAGGGCATTTTGACTATCTTATCCATGGATACCCTTTGTATTTTTGTTTTAGACAATTCCTAGCAGAGAAATCATGTAAACCACTAGCGACGATTTTTTAAAACAGGCCTCTACTTGTCGGTTCATATCTCCGCCATTTTGGAATTTAATGGTTCAAAAAAATTATTGCGTACAGCCACTGATATGCATGGTAAACATTCTTTTTATAATCTCAATTTATTTTGTAGTTTCTCTGATAAAAAATCTCAAAATAACTTATTTTTTCGGTCTCTATGGTGGCCAAACCTCTTAAGAGAATATTCAATTTGTGTCATTTGTGAATAATTATGTAGTAGTTTTGCCAATTATACAGTGATTTACCAACCCTTTGTAAACTTTACAATTTTTGCCAATTACCGAAAATTATTGGGGGGGGGGTCACCCCTATTAGCATCGTTCCTGATAAAAATTATCAAAATTTCTTTACATGTTAATTTCTTTTATTTGTTTTATTTTTCTGAGTATGTCCCTTCCTAGAATCTGATTTGGGGAATGAGTTTACGGTTTTGAACGCAAGGGGACGGCACTTTTGAATGTGGGTTCGGAAAATGAGTGTAACTTACGTCTAGCCTCCTACAAAATACAAAAATCCTGTGCGCGCGCATTATTAAAAATGATGTTGATACAACTTATAAAAATTCTTGTTGTATATATAAATAAAAGATAGATTCTAGAAATGCTTATAATATTTGTCACTATGCAATAATCTCCAACCTAACTAATGTCTTTGGCTTTACTTTTCTAGTTTGGGGGAGTAACTTTTAATTTAGGTGAAAATTTTTGATTTGGATAAATTATATGAACTCTTAGTATTCTTTTCCTTTGTAAGTTTTCCCGAGATTGATTGGAATATCAGTTTGAAAATATTTTTAATAAGTATAAAATAATTATTTGTGATAAATTTTCTCAATTTTAATTTCATTACTACCCTTAAATATACAGTTAACACTTTTTAATTGAAAACATTAAAACCATTAATGACTGAAAAAACAGGGTATTAGAGTAATAATAATTATTCTTAAACTAAATTTAAAATTTTTAGGTTAACTGTCAACATAAACAAATTTTTATAAGTTGTATCAACGTCATATTTAACAATGCGCGCGCACAAGATTTTTGTAACGTGTAGGAGGCTAGACGTAAGTGCAAGTGTTTGTCTCATCAAAATATGTTGGTAAGTTTTGCTTGTTTTGGCTATAAACTTGTGACAGACACGTTGCCTTATTCTATCTTTGGTTTTTTCAACTTGGAAATTCGTATTCGCTTTCGATTTTGTTGAAAAATTATTTTTAATAATTTTAAAACAGCAATTTTATTTTACAATCGACGACATTTGTCGAGCATTTCTGTCGATAAAATTTTATCTTTGCTTGCAATAAATTTCCACAACATTGAATTTTAAAACAAGTAACGATTTTTAATTATTTAATATTTAATAATTAAATTATTTTTACTGTCGGTGTAAACTACTAACTTGTTCTTTCTATGTTCCTCCACTAAGGATAATATTAAGAAAAAAGCTATGATTATTTTTCCATCTCAGTTGTGGCTGTCGTTAGCTGACAGCAAACTTCTTGCAGTTTTTTTTTATTATCACGGAAGCCACCCGCTTTTTCTTCCATATTTCAAATTCACAATTCAGATCTATGACTATGAGATCAAATCAAATACTTAACTTACATAATTACATCAATTAATTTTAAAAATTCCTTTTTTACAATAAACAAATATTTTATTTAAAATAAATCACAAATTATAATTTAAAATATTGGAAGCTTATTGTATTTTCTGTTTCTTCAACTTTTTTGCACCTTTTTATAACTAAAGATATTTTTCTATTCAAATTTAAGTCACTTACATTTAGGGGCCGTCCATTAATTACGTAAGGGTTTTGGGGGGGGGGGGTATGGCAAATCTTTAAATTTAAATTAAAAAATTAAATGAAATTCAAATAATTATAATTTATAATTTATGAAGAAAATTATATTTGATTTTTAAATTTTTAAATTATTTATACCAACAAAAAAAAAGAAAACTTTTGTTATACTAAAACACAAGAAATACATTTTATAACAATATAATTCAAATCAAATTCAAATAATGGTCAATTGCAATCACGAAATTCAGGTCTTCGAGATATATGTCAAAAAGGTATTGATAGATCTAAAAAGGAATTAATGGAATTAAAACAAACTCTGAAAACTAAGAAACTAAACGCCGAATATCAGATAAAGTACCGCAATTCTGTAAAGAGAAAGTTAAATCAGCTAGAAAATAATTTAGAAGATTTATCGCCTGGCATAAAATGAACTCCTGGCACACCACGTATAGAAGAAAATCATCCAGAATTATTAAACACAATAGTTTCTATCGCTTCGTTTGGTGCTGCAGCTCAAGATCGTCGCCGCACCCAATAAATCAGGACGTGCAAGACACTTGACGACTTGCACGAAAAACTTTTAGAAATTGGATTTAATTTATCTAGAAGTGCAACTTATTTACGTCTTTTACCGCGGAAGTCGAATACTATGGAAGGAAAAAGGCACGTTGTGACGGTACCAGTGAAATTATGCCGAGGTCAAACGGATAGTCACAAAAGGCATCCTGACGGACAGTTTTGTACATCGTCCATACGATACTTGGAGAGTTTGGCATCTTTTCTTGGCCCAGATCAAGTATGCTTCTTATCACAGGATGACAAAGCTCGTGTTCCAATTGGGATTACAGCTGTGCAAAAGCAATCCCCAATATTAATGCACGTTGAATATAGGGTACAGCTTCCCGATCATGACTGGGTTATAGCGGAAAAGCACAAATTGATTCCGTCGGTGTATGCTGGAATAATCATTAAACCAAATGGTTGGGGATCTCCAGATGCAGTTACATATTCTGGCCCAACTTACATTGCCATCAGAAGCGGCAAACACTCTTCATCAACTGCAGCTAGTCATTGTGATGATTTTAAAAAGCTGTTGGAACAGCGATAACAGCACGTTATCCAAAAACCATTGCTTTTGCTATTCAGCATTTCCGAGATTTCAATTTAGATGCTTTATTTATTGTTACAAATGCACCTGGACGTAGCGCATTTAACCGTGTTGAAAGAAGAATGGCACCGCTCAGCAAAGAACTTTCTGGATTGATTTTAAAGCACGAAATATTTGGAAGTCACCTGGATTCTAATGGGAAGACCATCGACACCGATTTAGAAAGAAAAAATTTCTCTTCAGCAAGAAATACTTTGGCTAAAATATGGAGCGACGTGTGTATTGATAATTTTCCTGTTACAGCCGAATATATCGAGTCTGGTATACAATCTGAATTACCAGAAGATGTGGATCCCAAGTGGTACGCAATTCATGTAAGAGAATCGCAGTATTTATTGCAGATTACGAAATGCAACGATATCAAATGCTGTGGTAACCTTAGAAGCGATATACGTTATAGGTTACCAGACAGATTTCTTCCACCACCATATCTCGTGCATAACTTCAAAGGAAGAATTACTGTGCCAAGTCCTGAAGAAGAACCACATAAATCGATTTTCCTTTTGCTTTCCGATCGACTCAGCCTAACCATACCTCTACCGCATACGAAGCAATTTAAGGAAATGCCATATGATATGTATTGCCCTTCAGTACAAGCACAAGTAAAAGATAGAATGTGTTTGACCTGCGGTTTGTATTTTGCTTCAAAAAAAGCAGCCACAGCACACATGAAAGCTTTGCAACACTCTCTGAAATACGCTAAAGCAAAGGCTAAACTTGTTCTTACTCGACGTGAGAACAAACTCTTGACGAAAAAACGGGAGCGAAGACGTTGAATTTATAAACGAAGCTGAAGTAGAAATAGAAGTGCCTAAAAATAAGAAAAATCTTGTTACTGACGCTAATGATGTTCTCTGCTTTCAACATATACAATCCATATCGGAATGGCTTGCACCCACTTGGACTACAACTGATCTTTAATTTAATTTAAAAAAATTCTGTATGAACTTCTTTATATAATGAATTAATCTTTATTAATTTTTATTCATATATAAAATTTAATATAAATTTTTGTATTTTTTGAATAATAACCAATATTATTGTTATTAATATTTTATAAATATAAACGGAAGAGAGGGGGGGGGACTCAACTATATTTTTGTTTTATAATCCTTACGTAACATGTGGGGGGGGGGGGGGTTGCCAAAATCTTACGTGCCCTTATGTGGGGAGGGGAGGGGGTCAAAAATTTCAAAACTCGCCCTTACGTAATTAATGGACAGCCCCTTATGGTGTTTCTATTTTTTGGGGAATCTTCACCAGAATCAGTCGAATCTAAGTTAGGTGGAACATATTTATGCTTCTTAATTTTTTTTGGTTTTTATACTTTTTTTGAAAGTTTTTCTAATTACATTCGTTTTTGGATGTTGTATACTATCTGCTGTTTTTGAATTACTGGATTCGTTATGATTGTTGGTTGACAAAATATCAGCCCAATTTGTTTGATTGATAGTTTCCAATGAAACATCTTCGTTAACTATGGAATCAAATAAAGTTACAGTAGAAAATCCACTTGGACCTTCATTATCAACTACCACTTCATTTTCTGGATATTCCTTTTTTGTAGTACCAGAATGTTAAGCAATATCAATAGAACTATTTATTTCTTCATACGTGATAGAATGGAATTGCTTTTCCAACCGATTACGTTGTTTTGTATTCTATTTAGTTAATTCTGTTATTTAACATTGTTAGCCTTTCTTGAAGCTTCTGAATTTTGCAAGCCTGATTGGCTTTTAGAATAAGCATTATTTAAGTCAACGACCAAGTTTTCCAATGAATTTCCGAACGGTTACACTGATGAAGGATCCATTTTATTCTACAAAATATGAAAACTAAATTAACTAGTTTCGATTTGTTCTTAACTTTAGAATCACTTGCATTTACGCTATTTCTACTTTTTGGGGAATATTCATCAGAATCAGTCGCATCTAAGTTAGGTGGAACATTTCGAGTCTTCTTAATTTTTTTGGCTTTTGCACTTTTTTTAAAAGTTTTTGTAGTTGCATTCGTTTTTGGTTTTTGTAATACCTTCCGCTGTTTTCAAATTACTGGATTTATCACGGCTGCTAGTCGACAAAATATCAGCCCAATTCCGTTAACTATGGAATCAAATAAAGTCACAGTAGAAAATTCTTCTTACGTACGGTTACGGTTCTTCGTTACGTACTGCATCAACTATCATTTCATTTTCTGGAGATTCTTTTTCTGTAGTATTACTAGGATGTTGACCAATATCAATACAACTATTTATTTCTTCATTCGTGTTTTCCGAACGATTACGTTTTTTTGTATTCTATTTAATCCTTCACTGTTAGCCTTTCTTGTAGCTTCTGGGTTTCATCATAAACTTATTTAAGTCAACGACCAAGTTTTCGAATGAATTTGCGATAGCTTCCATTGATAAGAAATCCATTTTATTTCACAAAATATTTTGTATAATTATATATTATATTTTATAGAATACGATTAACCCGCAATAAAAAACGGCTTTATAGTATTCTACTATTGATTTATTCATAAGGTTTGCAATTATATTTATTGACTAGAAGTTTTATAATTTCTACAACAAATAATAAATTAAAACAATACAATATTATGATATATTAAATTACAATTAGTACTTACAATTTCTGGCCCTACCGCATTTGAACTTCTAACTTATTTTCGACTCTTTTTGTTTTTTTTTAAATTCCCCACGTATTCTACTTATATACTCATTAATTAAGTATTTTTTTCAAGTTGGTAGAAGCAGTATTTTAAGTACAGGAGTATTCAGGGCAACATTTTTAAACACCTAAGTACAGGGCGTACTTTTGGTAGGAGCGGTTTATCGAGACATTACTTCTGCAACAATGATTCATACATTGAATCATATTATATTATCTGTTTGTTCTGTGAATTTTTTGAATTTTGTTGTATCAACTTTTTATACCAGTTATTTCTGCGTTTTCAAAAAATGTTTTGGTAGTATTTCCATCATTTGTCGTTCCGTGTCCTTGTCTTACCATATCGATTAGTAAGCCAAGTTTCATTTTGAAAAGATGTACTTTTGTTTATTTTATTTATTTAACTATTATTATTTATTTAAATATTAAATAGATTGTGATCTCTAATTTTCTCCCCATATATCTCGAAGGTTTCAATTTAGAAAATAATTTTTGTTAAATATTCACCCTGTATGTTAGGATATGATTACTACATTTTAATTGTTCGTTTTATAACGTAACTATAGTCCATTTCATTTAAGAAAAAAGTAAGAATTTGTACTAAAACGATGACCTCGAAATGTTAACCAATGAAATTAGTTAAAAATTAGGCGGCTTCACACTAGCGAAATTTACGTGTTGGTGACAGATAACATTTAATTTTTTGTATTACATTAAATAGTTCCTATGCAGTATTTCTTTATTTATTTCATCAAAATCGTATTAAAATTGAAGTAAATTTGTGAAAATAAGTTTAGTAAAATTATGCCGTAACTTTTAAACATTCTTAGTTAGGTAACACATATAACGCATTCAATTTGAATTTTTAAAATGACGTTTCCCTGTGCGAATGTGCACATTATATATATATTTTGTATTTGACCTGCCACCTACATTTTTAGTATCTGGGATCGACTATATAGCTGGTTACGTTATTTCAAAGAGTATGTATATATAGAGGGACAGCCATTAACAAATATTTGTAACAAGTTTTTGTTAATGGCTCTGCTACGCCATCTAGTAGACGGTGTGATCTCTACGTTTTAATTTTTAATTTATGGCTGATCCTTTATATACAGGGAGGTATTTTTGCAAAAATAAGTTTTTACATGTTAATTTCCCATGTTCAGCTAACTCATTCAGCACCCTGTATATAGAGGACCAAAAATTAAGACGTAGATATAACCCCTTCCACTAGATGGCGTAGCAGAGCCATCAAGAAATACTTGTGACAAGTATTCCCATAAGAGCTGTCCCTCTATATATACATACTCTTTGGTTATTTGAATGACCTGGAAACTCCTTTTTGCACAGAATCATTTATTATAATTAATTTCTTATTTTATTATTATAAAATCACAAAATTGGTCATATTTTTTTTACTTTTTTTTTCTCAAAAAATTGAAAATTGATGTTGAGAGCTAGCATTAGTGGCGTTAACCTTAGAACTCTTAACTGAATAACCAGTTCAAATTTCAATTCAATCGTGCTTTCCGTTGGGGAGATTTTGGTGGGACGGACATACATATATATATATACGCGAAAAACTACTATGTGGCACCAATAACTAAAACAACGTTTACGCACCCAAAACTTTTTACACATAATATGATCGAGCGACACCCATATATTACTCCGACTATATATGCGTTTGAGCACCCTATATATATCTATACATACAAACTTTGAGTTTTATATATTAAGATTATTCATTCTTTTCTTTTCCAAATATTTTTAGTCTTAACTTGAATATATTTTTTTTATTAAAAAAATCGACCCCAATCAAAGTTTTTTTTTTCACCAAAAAATTACACGCTGGAGCAGTAGCGTGATGGTATATTATGTATTAGGATTTTCGAAACAAGTGTCAAAGGTAAAGGTTTTTTAAAAATCTCAAATACACGGATTCTTTGATTTGCTCTTTCTTCTCTTCTCAGAAAATTCTTTTTTATTTCTTAAAAAAAGTAGCCGTAACGCTAGTTGGACAGCTATGGCGCCGCCGTACATGGATAGTGAAACATTATTGTGCGCTAGAAAAAATTATCAATTTACAGACTATAAACGCCCTAGCTATTAATTTTTAAATCTTAAATATTTATTTCAAGATTAGTTTTAATAATACATAATTTTTATTTTCATTGATTAAAATATTGTATACCTAATTTAGTGTAAAAATAGTTTTTATTAATTTTTTATTATATTCCACTTTTAAAACAAATAACTTTTATTTACTCCAGTGTTTGTTTGCTTCTCATAAGTGTCGTAGAATTCACCACCCGAGGTTAAGCAGAAAATAAAATTTCAAGCTCTCCGATGGACTAGCCCGGGGCAATTTGTTAAAAAGAGGTAACAAACTAGCGTATTAGTTTGATGAAATGGATACTTGTAATGTCGTGAATACAATATCCTTTATCTACCATAACTGCATCTGGTCCCATGTCCAATTAATCAATAATTATTCCACTCTGTTTTAATATAGCTTTATCTGAAGCCCTTCGACCATATTCTTTGCTTATAAAATTTATTACACCTGCAGGAGTAACGGCCAGTAATAAATTTTATACATAGTTTGGGTTCCTTTATAATGTGAGTTTGTCTTGATACGACAGCACAAACATTTCGGTTTCTCCAGATATAATTCAATGCATATTGGGAAAATCTTTAAAACATATTGTCAAGTTCCGCTGATTTTTCTCTAAATCAGGGAAAGGAATAGCGGGTTTCAATAAAATTGCTAATTTAGAAATCGTATCGTGAAACACAATTTTACATATTTTGTGCCTACTACGTTATATAAATAAGCTAACACGACGTATCCGACACCAGTTTTCATCTTCATGAAATTTAACACTATCCGATCTTTGGTTGTTTACTTTGAGGTTCTTCTCCGAGGAAAACATTCGTCTAAACTATCTGTCAACATCAATAACATTTCAAAAGATGCCAAACCGATTAACGAATTTAATTTGGATTCGGAATCAATTAAATTAATAAATGGCACCATTATGTCGCTACTTTTCACCTGTACTGCTTTATCTTGGCTTTCTGTAAAAAAATATCTTTAATGTCCAACAGACTCAAAACGGGTTTTCTTTTTCTTCTAAGTCGGACATCATTCGATTTTGAATTGTGTACAAAACAAAAAATTTTTGTTCTGCAAAGATACAAAACCGGGTTACCTGAAGTACCCTTTTGCTTGCTAATGTCACTAATTTATGGAAAGGTCATTTAAAAAAAAAAATTAAAATTGTGAAAAATATGTAGATATGCCTTAATCTCGTTAATACATTCATGTGCATCGGTATGATAGACATATAGCGGATAAGGTCCGTATTTACTAACGATATTGCATTAAATTGCTATCTTTAGCCATTAAACGCCAGCACACGATGTACTACTTTGAAAATTACAAAAAGCACAAACAATCCTTATAATGAATTCAAACGCTAATTTCTTTATTAATGTTTATGTATATTACAAAAAATATTACACAGGTTATTTTTATCAATTCCGTGTAGTAAACGTACGAAACCACTGAACAACATCAGTGATGCAAATTTAAAAATATATAGGTACACAAGGCATCAAATATGTTGTCAATACTCCTCTAGTATTCATATTTTCTCTATTATGAATATTTCCAATTTGAACAACTCGAATAGCAGGTCCATCCAGTTTTCCCAGTATAGCAATTTCTCTAAAATTTTTCCTACAAAATGGACAAGTGGGTTTTCGTTTTTGCCCATTCTTCTATGCACGAAACTCAAAATATGTGGTTACATTTGAGTATTCCTACTTCATCCCTAATCTCATTTTCTAAACATATATCTCAAATTTCTGAGTTTTCCGCAACATCTTCGAAATTGGGCTATTCAAATGTTTTCCATATACTTCTCATGCTTCTTCCGGTTTTCTTCTCATTTTTCTTGTTTCTATGTTCTTTTCGGAATATTATTCTCTAATCCTAATTTAGGTATGTGCATTGATCTTTTATATAGTAAAATTAACTAAATACTTATAAGTTGGTAAAACTGGTTTAATATTTTACGGATTTATGTACTACAGGATAAAAGTAAAATTTTAATTATTTCCAAAACCGTTTGCAGTAATTTATAGATTACAAAAGCAAGAAGAAAGCAATGATCTATTCATTGCTGAAAGCTTTTTTTTTATTTTATTGTGTTGGCGTATCTGGGCAACTTTTAAACTTTAAATTTTCACGAGATTATTCGCGATTTAAATTACTGTTGGTGGCGATCAAATGTCAAATGTCTACAATATGGCGGCTCTATTACGTATCCTTAATGTTTCGATTTTGAATTATTTTATCGTAAAATCGCGGTGAAATGATAATTCACAACATAGAACACTAATAAAAAAATAATAATGTTTATAGCAACCACCAATATACAGGGTTAAAAAATTCATCACGGGGGGAATTCCCGTGAAAGCGGTCGATCGAAGAAGAGCACACAAAAGGTTTACAAATTTTTTTATGAACTTAATTTTGTTATTTTTTACCATTTTCCCGAAATTTCCTTCAAATTTGTATATTATGATTTTCCTTCGGATTTCCACTTAAAAAAATTGAGGGTGAAATCTGGTGTTCAAGGAGAAGAAAATCTGAAGAAATCCAGCGAAATTTTAAGAAATCTCAAAAAATTCTAGAAAACCTTAGGAAATTCTAGAATTATTTAGAAAAACAATTTTTTTTGTAAATCATGGAAGAGGTAAATCAGTGCGGGGGTAGATAAATATATATTTCTTTATAAGAATTTATGTATATTTTTTAAATTTTAACAAAATATAATAGATTTTGATGGTCATCGAAAGAAAAAGTTAGTTACCCCGTTGCTCCCCTCTGGTATACGCCATTGTTAGAAATCTTTTTAAAGCAAACGTCTCTACTGACACGGAAACAAACTAAAATCTAGAAACTCATATACTTCCAAAATTTCCCCAAAATTTCCCTCAGCCTAACGGAGGGTATTTTAGTCCTGGTAATCAGCTGTATGGCGTAAAGCCTACACCGGTCGACTGGGAAGCGGGGCGAGATGCCAAATATCGTCTTGTTGCATTGCTAAATTAAAATTTAATGTTCATCCATTTCAGGATGACCAAAAAAGAATAAAAATCATAATCAACAAATTTTAAACAACAAAAAACATAAAATGGCGACATGAAATTTGGTTTTGGCAGCTCCATAATTTTCACTCTCAAACTTCCAACAAGATCCAACCCAGAATCAGATCTAGGATAAGAGTTACGACAAGATTTTGGTCTAAGTCAGGAACAGCTTCCGGAATTTCCTTTAGATTATTCTCGGGTTCAGGATCAGCTTCTAGATGTACAACCATTTCTGGATATCATTTTACAGCTCTACGCAGTATAATTTTGTTTACATGACGACGCGAGCTCTTGGCAGATTGAATGTACATTTTAGAACTCAGGGAAAAATGACGTCAAAATTCGTAGATCGTTGAAATTTTTGCTTTCACTTCATCCAACTTCTCTTCCTTTTTTTTAAAGGATGGGTGCTCTCCAAAATTTGATTCCATATTTTAACAACACAAAATTTAACTTTACATGGCCAATGCAGTTTGCAGTGCAAACAGGTTTCCATACAAATATTTGAAACGGGCACGTGTACTAAGGGGATAATAAATTTAAACGCTGATTACTTTATTATTTTTTTATTTAAAAAATAGATATTAGTGGCTAGTGATGGATATTATGGATCTTATCTTAGATCTAATAGTTTGCAATGTAAATCTAATGATATATTTAATAACAAGTTATAGACAAGGCATAAATCTTGGATCTGATAATATTCCATAGATTTCTTTTAGTAATTCTAATAATAAGCTGTCAATAGTTCTATAGGCTCACTAATTTCAACAAATCGAGTCACATATTTTTCAATTTTTACCTCTATATTTTGAAACTTTCTCCTAGAAAGCGGTCAAGTGTTTTGGATTTTTTCCCATTCATTTATGCATGAAAAACAGAATATGTGGTTACATTGAAGTATTGCTAGGTCACCACTAGCCTCATCTTCTAAACACATACCACAACTTTTCCATTTTTCGGGAAGATCTTTGGAATTATTGAAACAGAGAAATTTGATTAAAAACTTGAGAAATAATTTCTTGAAAACGTAAAGTTTTTGTCGCCTTCATATTTATTTTGATTGCAGCTTGGATAATAAACTTCCTATTCATTTCAATATGTCTATCCGTTTAATGGTCTTCAATTTTTGCTTCTATCTTCATTTACACTAGTATTTATACGAAGATGTTTGCTTTAGTATTTTTTGTCATTCACCACAACAGCGGAATCTCGATCGACATTTGTCTGTGCCTTCGCATAGATCACCAATCTTGCTTTTCACATAACTCGAAAATTTTCAATCACCGTATCTATGTCGATAGAAGTATTTTCTGCCATTTGGCCAATCGTCTATGTATCCGATCGAGCCAGAGAAGAAAAATCCAAAAAAGGACTTTGAAGTTTTTTGAAGTTAAGGGTAAGAACTAAGTATCCTGTAAATTTCAAAATTTTATCTCTTATCAAACATGGCCAAATTGTAGCCTGAAGTAAGCAAATTCTTAAAATTTCAAAATTTCAAGTAAAGATTTTTTCATAACTAGTAGATTGAACGAATCGATCTAAATTTTTTATTCTCTTATGATATGTGCACTTTGATATCAGAGAACGATTAGACGTTTATATTCAACAGTTCAGACACTCACTGGAGTCAATTGAAAATCACAAAAAATCAATAAAATACACGTATTTTCAATACCCTGTTATTTTTCAGGTATATGAATTATGTAAATGTTTATAATTTTTTTTAGAAACTACCATCTTTCATCTTCAAAATGCCACCTTGGTCGACTAGCTATCTTTAATAGAAAATTTTTTACAGCTAAAACCGCAAAGCACAAAAATTAGACTTTTCAATTGTTTGATTTCGTGTGGACCGGAAGTGGCGAGTGGGAAAATTAAATCCTTATGGATTTTGGTCTCTGGAACCCAAAAAAACATACCCACAAAATTTAATCAAAATCTAAAATAGTGCAGCAACAAGGATTTGATGATTTCATATGGAATGACTGGTAAGGAATACGTCGGACCCTCCCCTTTCCCACGTAATGACCCGTAAGATTTCCGATACCTCCCCCGCACCCCCTAAACCCTTACGTAATTAATGGACGGCCCCTGACCAGTTGACATCAGAATTACGGGAGAAAAAATCAGACACGTGCCGAACCGACGCTTTTGAGGAGGGAACTGTTTGAAATAGCCAACTATTTTGTTCTTCGCATTATACGAATAAGCTTTTTTGTGTAGACTACTTGTTCTTTCTATGTTTCTCCAATAAGGATAATATTAAGAAAAGTGGCTATAGGCGTTTCAAGATAAGCGATACGCTACCTTGCGGCAAATTTTTGAACTAACGTTATGGGGACGTATTTTGAATACCAGGGTTAAATACAGTTGTAAATGTATTTTCTTAATGTAAAGTTGTGAGTTTTCCTAACGAAATTCTAATAATGGGTAGATGGTTTTGTTCAGTTTTCGGGTGCAACTCTTTGAGTAACAGAAATCCCGAAATTAGTTTTTATGCCTTTCCCAAAAAAGGAGAAGAAAATGTGTACATACACAACAAATTTAATATTCGTGAATTGGTTGATCGCCATGCAACTTGGGTAAAGAACTTAAAACTTGGTAAGCCAGTTTCCAAGTATATGAAGGTTTGTTCACGTCACTTTAAGAAGGATGACTATTTTTATCGAAGAAGTATGTATTTTTACAGTTATGTGCATGATTCTAATCTCAACTGCTCAACTGCAAGACCGTTTCTGAAGAAAACTGCAGTTCCCACGCTTCATTTACCTTCAGTACATCATGGAGAAAGTGTAAATATTGCAACAAGTCCGAATGAAAATTCTCGAAATGAACGTGCTGAAAATAGAGCCAAAGTTAAAGAGCTTTTAGTGCAATCTTCACTTAATGAATCATTAGAGCATGACGAAGTAGAAGAAATTGCCTTCGTACAAGACGAAATTGGTGCCGCAGAAGGATTACTTGAATTATTAAATACCGAACCTCTTTATGTTGGCCCAAAACAATTTAAAGACTTTCAAGTTCAAGTCAACACTCCAAACTTAGTTAATATTTGTAGTTTACTAAGCACTGATAGTGCATTAAATAGTTTTACAGGACTGAGCAGTTTCGAAATGTTAAATACCATTGAGAAAGGCGTAAAAACATTTTATTGTGATGAACGACTTTACAAATTAAATATTAGGGAGCGAATAATTTTAACTCTTGTGAAGTTGAAATGTAATTTGTCGTACTCTAGAGCTAGAGTGCATGTCGAAAGAGTAAATCAACGACTTAAAATTTTTAAAATCCTTTCAGGTCCTCTACCGTTTTCACTTGTTAAGCGAATGAATCAAATATTTATAATTGCAAGTGCCATTACAAATTTGTCTGATGATAGGTTTAACATTAATTAAACTGGATGTTTAATTAAATAATTAAACATCCAGTTTTTAATTATAACTACAGGGTCGAGAGAAATTCTTGTTATTTTTATCATTAATAATTAATAATAATCAATAATAAACTATTAGTCCAGAAAGCTGAATTTTTATAGAAACGTTGTTTTTGTGGTTCTAAATAAAATCTGAAAATTTTTTAATTAGAACATCGTGGATTAAGCCTATTGGGGAACCCATGTTAAAAAAATCGCGCCTTGTACTATACCTCAAAGGTGGTGAGGAAAGAAGTATACATTAGAATTTTATTATAAAATAATAATTTCCCTTTTTAATTGTGTGTAACATTTCTTTAGAAAAATCGTAGTCGTGTGCAACGTTAATGATTATCGTTGAATCATCGAAAGAGGCATAAATAGCTAAATAACAATAATTGAGATTTAAAATACTCATGCCTAAATTTACTTGACCATAGTATTTATGCTTTTTTTTCAGCTGAAACTCGCCATTCACTTGCTGCACAAATTTTGAAGATTTAATTGCTTCATTTATATTTGATGTTGCTCGTAGTATAAAAGTAAAAATTTATTTTCAGGTCATACAACACCATACAGTTACTTACCTTCAAATAGACATTTTATCTCTAACAGTGCTACAGGTTGGTTATTTTCAAATATTACTCCATCAGGTGAATAACCGAGCCAGAGATTGCCATCAGGAATAATCAAGCCAAAATCCTTTACATCCAGTTTTGTTGTCCGAATGAACTTACTCCTGGCGTCGCCTTCGTATTGAAGTCCATGTGAGACAAACTTGTTTTTAAGAGGCAATGAGAAAAACAAACTTGATGATTTCCTAACCCAATTATCATGCCTTTTATATGTATATATCTCGTAGCATCGTGATCCCGTCATTCGATATTTTCGAGCTCCTAGCCACATTTGGCTATGCTGTGAAATGCAAAAATATTTTTGAATATCGCCTTCATGAAATAATTCTTGAATTTTTTTAATACAGCAGTCCCGAATTTCCACTTCTTGTTTTGCCAACAATTTCATTAACACAGATTCCGACATATGCGACAATAGAAAGCACGACAGCCTTGGATTATTTTCAGGCTCGCTCTGTGATGGTACCTCTTTATCTACACGTTCAGAATTATTGTTACGACCAACCCTGTAATATTAACTCATTACTTTTAATCATTTTATAACTACTAAACTTACCTATGCTTGTTACGTGCTCCGTTAGGTAATTCGTCTGCATATAACTTCCTCAGCTTTTCTACATCGACTTTATAGAGGGTGGGTTTATAGTTTTTAAAACATGACATATCTAACACTGGGACTGCCTTATATTTTTCCTTGGTTGTGTGCTTCTGTTGCGACCATACACATTTGCTATCAGTTTGTGAAATCATTTCAATTTCATGTAAGTTATCTCTAAAACAATACGTAAGATGTTAATTTTGGAATAAAATTGAACATACCTTGATGTACACCCCAACAACGCTGCTGAAATATGTTTACAACGACCTCCTTGTCCGGCTTTACACGTACAAGTAATATTGGAAACTCTAGCTTGGTTTTCATTTAATTTGTCAGCCATTAACACACCTTTTATTTGATGTGGATCCGAATTCATTGCTGAAGTTTGCAAACACATAGCAAACAAATTTATTTGATCAGGTGGTCCAGTACTTTGACCACACAAAATTATATATCCTGCATGGAGAACCGATTCACCTTCGTAAATGCACCTCGAATTGACATCTCCACTCATGTATTCCATATAATGGAGAACGCTAAAGCGAAGACCCGAGCCTGACATTGTTTCTAAAACAAACTTTTATAAATATTAAATTAAGATTTTAAATTAAATTTTAACCTCGAATAACATGGTCCAAGCGTATTTATACCACTTTTTGTACAGCGAACCATCTAAAACCAACCCACAACGTTAATACCATTAGCAGCCGCTATGGCGCTGCGATCTTAAATTGAAACGCCTATGATTATTATTTTTTCATCTCAGTTGTGGCTGTCGGTTTGTTGGCAACAAACTTCTTGCAGTTATTTTTTTTTTATTATCACGGAAGCCACCCCCTTTATCTTTAAGATTTTAAAGATCATTTAAATATATTCAAAAATATTTATTTTGATAAATCAAATTACAAAAACATAAATAACTACCTAATATAAAATTGACAAACCAAATTAACGGATTAGTAGTGTCAAAATTTCGATTAATCGATTTGGGTAACAGAAAAATTGTATTGGATTAGTAATCGTCATACTAGGTAAGAAAAGTAAAAGAGACTGCTTATCTTGAGTTTTTAATTAGTCAAAAAGTAGAAAAAGAGTTAACCATACGGTTTTTCGCAACCAAATAAAATGAAAACACACATTTATTGGTGCGTTAATTCATGAAATTATATAAATTTCTATTTACAATTTCTTTATTTACAATAAACAAACATTTTATTTAAAATAAATCACAAATTAGAATTTTAAATGTTGGAAACTTTTTGTATTGTCTGTTTCTTCATCTTTTTTTCACCTTTTTCATAACTAATGATATTTTTCCATTCAAATTTAAGCCATTTTTGTATTGCACGTTATAGTCTTTTAAGTTTCTTTGGGGTTTGTTCTTAACTACAGAATCATTTGCATTTACGGTGTTTCTATTTTTTGGGGAATCTTCATCAGAATCAGTCGAATCTAAGTTAGGTGGAACATATTTATTGTTCTTAACTTTTTTGAATTTTATACTTTTTGTATACTTGCCGCTGTTTTCGAATTACTGGATTCGTCGTATGCTCGTTTTCAATGAAACATCTTCGTTAACTATGGAATCAAATAATGTTACAGTAGAAGATCAACTTGGAATTACTACACTCGTTACCTGCTACATCAACTAAGTACCATTTCACTTTCCCATAAATCATTATGGGTGTTCGTTCACATCCTGCGTTAATTTTTTTGAGCCAAATGTATTCTTTAAGATTTTGCAAACCTAGAATCGCTTCAATTAAACATTTTTACAAATGGCAAACCAAACATTAGGTACCAGTAGTCGCAGCTAATGTATTGTTAGGCCATCTAATATTTTGGATACTGTACAGATAAATCTCATGTTCAATTTCAAAGACTGTGCAGATAGGCATAAGTTTATTTTGCCTGCCAAACTTTTTCTTTTTTGCGTGCAATTTTTCGTTGTCTATTTCTTTCTGCTGTTACAGTGGGTCCTGCGGTTGGAAGAGGAAATTTCCAAATTCCTGGGCATATTTAGTTTTTTTCTTCTTGTGATTTCGCAATATTTAAATTTGGTCTTGGTTTACTTTCTAGTTTTTCTGCAACGCCTGGATTTTATTTTTTAGGTTTCACCATACTTGTAGTGGGTAATATTGAATTGCTATTTGGTTCAGCATCTGATTTTATATTTACTTTTTATCTTTAATTGAATGTACTTCATGGGGCAATGTTATTGCTTTTTGAATTCAGTAAAAGCTCAACTCCTGCACCGCCTGATTCGGATGGCAATACTTCCATTTTTTCTTTTGGTTTCAATTGTTCATCTAATTTCGTTACGCCTTCTTTCATGTCTTGTTTAAGTGCTTTCAAATACGTTTGAAATTTTTCGTACAATAATTTTACCTTTATAAGACTATCGTATAGTTTCAAATTATCGACATAATCTATTGAACGATACAATTTACTTAAATCGTCCGCAACTTCTTGCACGGTCGTTTGAAATTTTTTTATTCCCGAAATTTTGTCTTGGCTGGATATTTCTAAAGATTAATTTATTTTAATTTAAATTGAATAATAGTAGTAAATCAATTAAAATTATTATTAAACACCGAATTATTCATCTCATGGGTACATATACCCAGGATAATGAAAATAATAAAATAAAATAAGCAAATATTAAAGATGGCCTCTGCAATGGTACACGTCTACAAATTGTTAAACTACATAAAGATTCAATAGCTGGTAAAATTGACTCCGTCAAAGTGAGCAAACGTATTTGCGGGGCTTTCCTGAAAACGTTGTAAATTTGAGTCTCCAGGTTTTTGGATATAATTTTGAGAATAAAATTGCAATGAAAGTGAGTAAAAATATAATTTCATTTTTATTTGAAATTGTCTAAGATTTGGACATATTGGGATTATTTTTGAGTTTCGATTTGGAAAATAGAAGAGGATTTGGATCTGTTGATTATTATTAAAAAAATTGGTTTTCGATTAATGCACAGTTAAAATGTGGGTTAACGGTGATAAGCGAAGAGTATAATTTTGAGAATTTCTATTGGTGTCGCAAAGTAAAAAACAGCCCACTACTGAGAAATCTTCGCTCTTCGACTTGAAGGCTGGCTAGCACCCAAAGATGGAGGAGGAGGAATTTGTAATTTATTATATTGACAATAAGAAAAATCTGAAAAAAGGCATAAATTTGTCGTTAGAGTTTACTGCCGCATTATCACTGATATAACTAAAAAAATCATGTTTAACTTACTTTTCCGGCAATCTCGTTTACGTTCCATTGTTTTTGGAATTTTCTTTAATTTTGTGGTACAGTAGCTTATATGTTTATCACTTTTTCGTCAATTTGGAGACATTTTCTCTTCTCCTTACTTCGATAGGTTTGGAATCTAAAATTGCAATTTATAATAAATCACTGAAGATCGAATCAGAGGGAGTTTATCTTACCTCTATCACTTATAGCGGGTAACTCGCACTCTGGTTTTGGCATATCGTCTAGTTTAGCATAAAAGAAGTTTTCCAACGCTTTCGCGTTTTGAACATGGATGCTATCCGGATACTAATATTTGCATGTATTTGAAAATATCAAAAGTATATCTTTGATGCAGTATCTTTCACGTATATAAAAATGTACATAAAAATTTCAATTGGTTTGTTCGTTTTAATTTTTAGTATGTTGGAAATTTTACGGGTAGTTCGCCCGCCATTTTAACAATAATTTCTAATATAAAATTTACCTAAATTAAACCATCAAAAATAGAAAATCATAATTATTTTTTTGTAAAATTATACTTACGGAATGGAAGAAGTGCGGAAAATGTTTTAATAACCAAAAATCCACTTATTCATAACTACTGCTAGTCGACAAAATATCAGTCAAGTTTGTTTGATTGACAGTTTCCAATGGAACATCTCCGTTAACTATGGAATCAAATAAAGTTACAGTAGAAAATCTACTTGGTTCTTCGCTACCTACTGCATCAACTATCATTTCGCTTTGTGGAGATTCTAGTTCTGTAGTATTACTAGGATATTGACTAATATCAATAGAATTATTTATTTCTTCCTTCGTGATCGAATGGAACTGCTGTTCCAAACCGATTTGTGGGGCGATCTGCTGTATCGGCGAGGCGGAGCGGAAGTGACCGACTTGATTTTATGTAGTGAACTGATCTACCGTAACCACCTTGATTGTGATGAACTCGATTGTGGGGCGAGTCATTGGGCCTTCTGGAATGTGGTGACGGAGTTTGTTTCCTTTGATATGGTGATCTACTCCGTTTTGTGTGTGCTGGTGATCTGCTATATCTTTTTGAATTTGGCGTTCTAATCTAGCTTTTCTCGTTAAGTTCGAATTTCTCTCAGGTAAAAGAATTTGGAGTATAGAAATTTTGAGGTTTCTTGTATTTTTATAAAGCAAAATTTAAATTTAACAACTCTATAGTAACCAAAATCAGACATCATCTGTTGCTTCTGTTCGTTTCGACTTCTGGATGATGATCTGTCCGAGGAACTGGAATACTTATGATAGTTCTTACTGCTTGGAGATCTACTTCCAGGTCTATCATAATATTTATCTTTACGATATGGAGACCGACTACCACGGGATTTCGGTTAGTTTTTTTTTTCGACTCAAGTTACTTCTCGACCTTTCCTTTGATGTTTTTCAGAGCGCGACTAACATACAAACATACTAGCTAAATCAATTCGTACACTAGTAACTTGACATACCAACTGAAGTTCTAAAGGGCTAGTAGGTGGAGTATTAATCATTCCCAATCTTTCGTTCTTGCTTTATGTTGAAATTCTTCAGAGATTTGCAACACGACTTGATATCTTCTACCGTTGAAGTTTCAGCAGCGGTGGTATCCAAATACTGAAATGTATCCTATATGTTATGGTTGCCAGCTGGTCCAATCGTTTATCGTTTCTGGTTCTACCTCTTACAACATGATCCCTTACGTGTTGTAAATGGTACATATCCTCGTAATTAAACATTGTCGCTGCTTTGCAATTAATTCTAAAAGAATCTACGTTAGGTGGAAAATGTTTATTTTGCCAATTTTTTCGCCAAAATTTTGGATTTTATACTTTTTTTGGAAATTTCTTTAGTTGCATTTTTTGTATACTCCCCGTTGTTTTCGAATTACTGGATTCATAACTGCTGCTACAGTAGCTAGTCGACAAATTATTATCAGCCTAATTTGTTTGATTGACAGTTTCCAATGGAACATCTCCGTTAACTATGGAATCAAATAAAGTTACAGTAGAAAATCTACTTTGTTCTTCGTTACCTATTGCATCAACTATCATTTCGCTTTCTGGATATTCTTTTTCTGTAGTATTACTAGGATATTGACCAATATCAATAGAACTATTTATTTCTTCATTCGTGATCGAATGGAACTGCTTTTCCAAACGACTACTTTACAATTTCTGCCCCTACCGCACTTGCACTTCTAACTAATTTTCGACTGCTTTTGTTGTTCTTTAAATTCTGAACGTATTCTAATTATATACACATTAATTAAGTATTTTTGGCAAGTTGGTAAAGGCAGTATTATAAGTACAGGAGAGTATTTAAGGCCACATTTTTAAACACTTAAATACAGGGCGTACTTTTGGTAGGCGCGGTACATGTAAATTTACTTATGTTTTGATCTCTAATTTTTTTTTAAATCCAATAAATTTTGAGTATTCTAGATCCTCCCCATTCGGTTTCAAAAAGCGACAGAAAAATACAGGGTGGCGCCTGGAGAGAAAGAAATTAGGAACGAGTTTTTGTACTTTTTTGTATTATATTTTTAAATTTAAAAAAATTATGATTTAGAGGTGGTCCGCAGTTTTCTCCACTTTGCTAAATCACTTCCTTAGAATAGTATATTATAGGCCAAGGTTGTGAAGACAGCCATTATAGCCCTAGCGCCAAGATTATATTCCGAGGTGCGAAGCGCCGAGGAATATAAGGCGCGTAGGCTATAATGGTCTTCACAACCGTGGTTTATATACGATGTTTTCCACTACTAGATTTATTGCCATTTTTTTAAAATTCTTATTAATAGAAAAAATTTCAAATTTAAAATATTTATTTCCAATGACAGTTTTGTTTTGTCGATTTGACAGTTGTTGACAAATTTAGTTTTCCAAAGTCGTTCACCGAATTTTTACTGTTTTAAATAATGGATAGAAATCTCCGAAGTTATTCAAAAGCATTGTTTTGCATTTATTCGTCTTAAAATACTGAAATTATTCAATAAACTTGTAATTTTGTGGTTTCTCAAATTAATAAGAGGTGGCGCTAGCGCTCCTGTCATAATTAATTCGACTTTTTTTAGAAATGTTTAAAATGAAATTAATCAATTAAAAAACCGTTTTAAATAGTTTAAGTGTAATTAAATAGCATCTCTCGGTTATACAAAATCGTTTTTTAACAAAATTTCCCTTATAAATAGTCGCTAAACTGTAGAAAAACATCAATATGTTCATTATTTACCAGTGGTCAATAATGAAAAATTATTTACCACTTGTCTAAAATGCGTCACTTCACGTGCGACTTGACTAAGTTATAATGATTGCCTATATGACTAGTAGTGGAAAAAATAGGATTTTTATGCGGACGACATATTTGTTTCAGTTACATATAATATACAGGGTTGCGCGCGGCTGACGCATAGATTTGAAGATCGCATTGGTTTCTTCCTAACGGTCCTAGACGGTTGAAAGTGTGATGTATTTCAAAAGAGTAAAGTGTATTTCAAATATTTGTTGGTTTTTCACATTGTTGATATTTGCGGATAGATCGGTTGTTGTTGTACACAGCTTTCACGTGCTGCGAATTTTTATATTCTGATTTCGTTTTTCAAAACTTTAGAGAAATAAGCGTAAAATTAGAAAAACTGAAAATGATAAAGCGCACGCGTCAATGCGCATTGAACATTTTCACTATACAGGGCGAAAAGTAACTTAAAAGGCCACCTCCCAGGCTTGATACGCAATGGTATAAATTTATTGAGGTATTGATGACGTTTTCTTCACCCCGTTTGCTTCACCCAGATATCTATGGGATACAAATCTGTTCGATAAATAATCAAGTAACCAATCAACTTTATGATTTGTTACCTATTTTAATTATGAATTGCTGTATTCTGATTGGTTACTTAATTAATTTGAAACAATTTTGAAACAGAACGTCATTTACAACACTCACAATACAACTTATTGTTAGTCTTTTCATGCCAATTATTAAAGTAATTAGTTTATCGAATTATTTCTTAGATTAACTGCTGACTGGTTTTCATTTCTCAAGCATTACCAACCATTAATTCTAAATTATAATTCATTATATAAATGAAATAGCATACAGGATCTCCTCATAAAATTATCAACAGAAGCAGTACTGTCAACGTAAGTTGACCTCCAATATGGTATTATCTCGAAAAATTGAGTTATTGACTTTAGAAGAAGCCTGAAATAATGTAATTCCGGTTTTGAAGGAAATTTTCGAAACTTCTGATGATGGAAAGAACAAAAATCTCATGTACATAGATAAAAAATGGAATGGAACAAATATGCAAGTAAGTAGCCAAGTCTAAACTGGGCATTTGGTTACCTTAATAGAAATTATGTCGGCACATTACATCATCGCAAAGGAGGCTTTCAACGAATATATGAAATTGGTGTGTTAGTCGTGAACAGTTGGAAAGAAACGCTTTTCAAACAATACAATTGTAAAAACTGCTATCAAGTTACTAAATCTTGAAAGGCAAGGCGCAACGATCATTTCCACTTTAACCTCGGATCTTGTAAAATGCTACTTGGCTCTGGGCATATGCTTGGATGGTAGAAATAATTCTCTGTGTGTGTCTAAGAATGATTTTGACAGAGTTCTTTTGGAAGAAACCGAAAAGTTTTACGTTACGTACAGTTCGATGTTTTTACAAAACCACAGTGTAATGGAATACTTAGAAAAGATAAAAAACATTTTTCAAGCAGAAAAACAGAGAGTGGGCAATTATTTTCATCGGTCAACCGAAAAACCTCTGAGAAAAAATAGTTAGAAGAACTAGAACTAGCTAATAAGCGAATAGTTAGCTTATTCGAAGACATTTGGAAGCGCTTAATTCCGAATTCAAAGAATTGCATAAATATACATAGAGGCTTTAAGTGAATTTGGCAAAGTTTTTGAAAAACATGTTCTCAGTCAAGGTTTGGCTTCCATTGAAAGTTGTGGTGAAGATGTTAAAACGGATGCAATTTTGACGGCTTACAAGAAATACAAGAGAAGTTGTGGTACAATTCCAAGAATAGAGGTTTCTAGCAATATCAATTGCAAAATTTAAGTTTTTATAAATCGTAAGTAATTTAAAATATATTTAAATTCAGTAAAAACATTAATTTAATTTAGTAAAAAAAACGCCCTTCAGATACCCTTGCTGTTAAAATGGTATTTTATCTATTCTTCCTGTTAAAGCGCCAGCACTTTTTCTATTATTTTCAGTCGAACTAACCACACTTTAACATCTACTATAGAAAAAACATATTTATTTTATTTTGTTGTATTAACCACCCGTTTTTTCAGAAAAATACCTCCGCTCAGACGTTCTGCTCCAGCTTGAAGTTTTTGAGACTTTTGTTCGAAAAAAATTCAAATTTTGATTATCACAAAACAAAGAACTGGGTACAAGGGATTTAAAATTTTGGAAAAAATATCTAGAAATATCCGTCATAACGATGAACAATATCGATTTGAAAGGTAAGTTTCTTTCGGTGTATTTATTAATTGGATGCTCATATGTGTACTTATATTAATCATTTCATACGAAAGTGGTTTAAAAATTAAAGATATTTCCAGCGACGATGAAGAATCTAGCTTTTAAATTTGCGAAAAACAATAATGTTTTGATAATAAGGTAATTATTCCATTTAAAAATCCAAAATTTGTTATCTATTATAATATACACTGTGGGGGTTTTGCAATTTTGTACAACTAATGGGTGGTCGTCAGAGAAGCTGGTAATGGCATTTGGACCATTTGATACCTGATAATGGCATAATAGTATTTTAAGTCATTTGTCATTCTTCAGACTGTACAAAACGACAACGTTCAAAGGTGAAGTATTGGTATTTTTTGAAAATTAGTTAATATAATCTAAGTTAATCTAAGTTAATTAGCTAAATAAAAAATTAGGATCTGATAATATAGTAAACAAAGTATTTCATTCAGGATTTCAGGAGTGAAGCTTGAAGTTTTTGAGACTTTTGTTCGAAAAAAATTCAAATTTTGATTATCTCAAAAGAAAAAACTGCGTACAAGGAATTTAAAATTATAGAAAAAATATCTAGAAATATCCGTCATAATGATGAACACTATCGATTTGAAAGGTAAGTTTCTTTCGGTGTATTTATTAATTGGATGCTCATATGTGTACTTATATTAATCATTTCAGACGAAAGTGGTTTAAAAATTAAAGATATTTCCAGAGACGATGTAGAATCACAAAAATGTTTTGATAATGAGGTAATTATTCCCTTTAGAAATCCAAAATTTGTTATCTGTGGGGGTTTTGCAATTTTGTACAACTAATGAGTGGTCGTCAGAGAAGCTGGTAATGGCATTTGGACCATTTGATACCTGATAATGGCATAATAGTATTTTAAGTCATTTGTCATTCTTCAGACTGTACAAAACGACAACGTTCAAAGGTGAAGTATTGGTATTTTTGAAAATTAGTTAATCTAATCTAAGTTAATCTAAGTTAATTAGTTAAATAAAAAATTAGGATCTGATAATATAGTAAACATAGTATTTCTTTCAGGATTTCAGGAGTGAAGCTTGAAGTTTTTGAGACTTTTGTTCGAAAAAAATTCAAATTTTGATTATCTCAAAACAAAAAACTGGGTACAAGGGGAATTAAAATTATGGAAAAAATATCTAGAAATATCCGTCATAATGATGAACAGTATCTATTTGAAAGGTGAGTTTCTTTCGGTATATTTATTAATTGGATGCTCATATGTGTACTTATATTAATCATTTCAGACGAAAGTGGTTTAAAAATTAAAGATATTTCCAGCGACGATGTGAATCACAGAATGTTTTGATAATAAGGTTATTATTCCCTTTAAAAATCCAAAATTTGTTATCTGTGGGGGTTATGCAATTTTGTACAACTAATGAGTGGTCGTCAGAGAAGTTGGTAATGGCATTTGGACCATTTGGTACCTGATAATAGCATAATAGTATTTTAAGTCATTTGTCATTCTTCAGACTGTACAAAACGACAACGTTCAAAAGTGAACTGTTGGTATTTTTTGAAAATTAGTCATGTCACAATAAAAGTACAAAAATAAGGTGAGTGGTTAAATAAATAATTGGCAAACGGATCTGCTAATAAAGTAAACATAGTATTTCTTTCAGGATACCCCATCCATTGTTCCGGAACGACCAATATGTCGCATTGTTCCAAATAGCGATACCAAAAATTGGGTAAATATACGATTACGTTTCGATGTATATATTGCCCATCGGAAGTAAAACGATCACGAATGTCGTCACATGAGTCCAGGTGTCACAAAGACACCAATATCGAAAATTGGGATAAAATAAGTAATTTTCAAAACTAGCTTCGAATATGTCTACAATCTTACAAGCTATGTCTCTAAAATTTCGTATACTTTTAATAATATATTTTTTAATTTTTAGAGTATTTACCCTACCTACAACCCTTTAATAAACCAAACATTAGAGGAAGCTATTATCAGGGTTTCAGTAAACAAGAGTAAAAGAGAAACTATACCAACGTAAAAATTAGTTGCAATTTCTATGTAAAAAAAAGCTTTTTGATAAAGCATAGAAACTGAGGAAAATTTAGTGATAAAGTGGATAAGAAAATAAACAGTAATCTGACCGCAAAACAGGAGATGCCCAAAAAAATGCAGTTCCTTCAAGAACCTATCCGTATAATCCGGAACATGTAATAATTAATAGAAAAGAGCAGAAAGATAAAATGAACCAATCACCGGTTTTTGTTTAAAACCACCTATTAAATTTCCCGATTGGAGTAATAATCAATAACCTAGAATTAACCAATTATAATCAAACCACGATTCGGTGTAAATATTGCCTTCGGAAGTAAAACGCTCACGAATTTCGTCACAAGAGTCCAGGTGTCACAAAGATGAGCCACCAGAAGAACATGCTCGTGGATTTGAAGTTGAAGTGCAATTTCAGGCTACTCCATCCGTTGTTCCGGAACGACCAATATGTCGCATTGTTCCAAATAGCGATACCGAAAATTGGGATCATGTAAGTAAGTTGCAAAGAAAAATTACCCTACCTGCAATTTCAGGATATTCGCAATACAAGAGATGCCCAGAAAAGAAAATACAGTTTCTAGATGGACGTGTCCGTTTAATCCGGAACATGTAATAAATAATAGAAAAGAGCAGCAAGATAAAATGAACCCACCAATTAAATTCCCCGATTGGAGTATTTGTTCCCAAAGATGGGAAGATTTTGATTACCCTATAACGAACAACAGGGACAATTTTGAAGTGGAATAATATATAATATTTATTTATTATACTTAAATCGTACTTATTACTTGTAATTTTTGTATATCAAAATAATAAAATGAATATAATTTATTAATTAATTCTTTGTTTGTTTATTTGTATACTACCTAAAAATTTTAAACCATTTTTTAAGTATACATTAATATATTTTATTAGTATTGTTGTCCCATTAGATAGCCTCAATAAAATACATACCCAGGGTTTGGAATTTACATATTATCTCCAAAAACCAAAAAGTTGGGAATATTTTTTTATAATTTATAATAATATAATAATGGGACAAGTAAGGTTAGACTCAAAGTAGGTATTTAATTTATGTTTATATTTGTTTTACAATTGTTAGGTTTGTAATTCGAAAACCGAAAAATGTTCCAATTCCAAACCGAATCGCAACCATCTACATCTACATAGGGAAAGCTTGGCAAATGATCCTCTCCCACCATCGACGACTGAATCTGAAGATGTCGAAATAGAAATTTTAGATATGGAAATGGACGTTGAAGTTCTAGATACTCCATTAAAAGTAGATAAAAATAAGAAACGGAAGAAAGTCTATAAGAAAAAATTTCAAGATTCTTGGAAATTCATGTTGGCGATTGGCTTGAAGAAAATAAAAAAATTACGAGATTACGCATATTGATAGACATTTAAAAAATTTGGCTACTGCCAAAAATAGTCAAAAAATAGAAAAAGTAATAGTAATAGAATAAAGTAATAAATCAAAATGGTAATGTTTCTAGCTGAACATAATTTACCGTTTTTATTGTTGGACCATTTAAGTAAACTTTTAAAATCCATTTACCCAGATTCCATAATATCGAAAAAAATACAGTGTTATAGAAAAACAGAAGCCTATTTATGTAAAGAGATAATTGCTCTATTTTATTCCTTAATAATTTATTTATTTATTTTTTTATTTATTTTTTATTTTTATAAGGAATGTATTCCTTAATAATAGATGAAACTACTGACGTCAGTAGCACAAAGTCGTTGGCCATGGTTGCCCGATATTACAAAAACTTTGAAATTCACGATAATTAAAAATTAAAAATTTTTTTGTAACCAATATTAGTTTTGTAAATATATTAGGATATGATATAAAAAGCGAACTTTTTTGTCTCGAAAATGCAGTATCTGCAGTGGATTTGAGCAGATTTGTTCGACCCACTTCTTGCGTCTTCTATGTTAAAAACCAACCGCGTTCTTTAGGTGCCTTATTTGTGTGCATAGTTTATAAATATTTTGTGGCTATATAGTACATAACTCAAATGTCTTTTCGTAACAATAAACAATTTTGAAAGTTTTATTGAATTATATAAATCGTGTCCTTGCCTCTGGAATGTAAAAAAAGCAAAGAATACGCTAACAAATTTAAAGAGATGATGCAAATCAGGCATACATATAACCCCTAACCAATGCAATATTGATTTTTCTAATAATTGAATCCAAATCCATGACGGATGTGATCAACGGTGTATAGCGAAACAACTTATTTGTCGCTTTCTGTGTAGCTAATGACATATCTGTGCGCCAAGAAAATCGAAAGTAAAAATACTCGTGTGAATAGTACCCTATAGACTTCGCCGAGGATAAACTTACAGAGGACATTCGAAACTCAAGTTTTACTTTAATGAAAATACGTGGACACGCAAAACCGTATAATCTATGGTAGAAACAGAAATGTAGAAAAGAACAACGTTCGTTTCATTACGTCCGAAAAACTGTATTTCCGTAATTATATAACGAGGAAGTGCTCTTCTCGCTGTAATAAATGGTCTTAGTTTGCTCTGTGTCAAACAGACTCCTCAGCTTAGTCGATAAACCTGGCACATATGGTATCTTAAAATAGTTCTTTACTTAATCGTCCTTATGTTCATTCAATATAGATTTCAACTTTTCTTCATTTCTATATAAGCGATTTGGCATCGATACTTCGCGTATTCTTGTTTTTAAATCAGCTGCTGACGGAAGCTGCTTGTCATTTTAATTAACATTCAAGGACACGCTTTATTATTAAAACCACTTGAGGAAAGTCCTATATTGTATATCTGATCCATTTTCACAATTTTGAGATATTTCATGTTTTATATTAGAAGTATTAATTAATTAATTAGAGAGTTTTATATCTGATTTCATGTTAGATTTAACGTGTAGTACTTTAACTTGAAAATCGATTTTAAATAATTCCCATTGGTTAGTTCAAAAAAATTGACCAATTGAAATTCACTTTAACTGAAATTTAATTTTACGTTTCAGGGAAAACTGAAGGAAGGGGAAACGGAGATTTGTTCTACTTACGAAACCTGTTTATACATTCCGTATTAAAAATTCTCCGTTTTCTCTGACTTCAAAATGAATGTTTAAATTTTGTAGTGGGGGGGGGGGGCGAAAAATGATAATGAATGTTGATCAACAACATAAACTCTCGATCGAGTGACGCAGAAAAAATTATTTCTTCCTTTTTAAAGGGAACAGTAGTTTTTAAAGTAAGGCGCTTTTACAGTCAGGTGTTTTAATAAATAATAAATATAATATTGAAAAATGTTAGAAAACCACAATTTTGTATATTTTTTTCAGAGCTTTGTAAATTACTTGCCACCGAGTACCTTATCGGGACCTACCACAGATATTTTTCAGGGCTTTGTAAATTACCTGCAACAGAGTACCTAGCAGGGATCTACCACAGATTTTTTTCAGGGCTTTGCAAATTACCTGCAACAGAGTACCTAGCAGGGATGTACCACAGATAATTTTACAAAACCCTGCAAATAATCCTATATAAACACTTGCTAGGTATTTGTAAGAGGTCTATAAAAAGAAACTCTGTTATAAAGACCTAGAAGATATCAGCCAGGGCTCTGGCAGAAAAATTGTAATTTCACCAGGGAAAAATGCTACTTGGGAAGTTAATGAAAAAGCGAGGCGTATTATGGTCGTTATCTCGAACATTTGGTCAGCCTATTTGCAATACTAATGTCCAATTTCTTCACTTAGAGATATCCACCCGATAAGTATAAATATACCGATAACCAATCAAATTAATCAAGTGACCAAACAGACAACCGTTTCGATTGGTTATCGGTATGTTTATACTTGTCCGGTGGATATCTCTAAGTGAAAAAATCGGACATAAGGTAACCTTTATTTTGAATTAAAATTAATTTGAATATTTAAAATTTTAAACAAAGGAGAATCGTATGCTACAAAAATATGTGCCGAATTAAGAGTTTTCTTGCATATTAATTAAAATTCAGAAAAATTTTTGAGTTTACCTTTACGATGAACAATGTTAAAGTCGTATTGGCTAAGCTTTACACTCCACCTCGCGAGACGGCCTGTAGGACTTTTCATCGTCCCCAGCCATTTCAATGCTTGGTTGTCGGTGATAACTGTAAATTTGGTACCCTCAATGTAAGGCCTATATTTTTCGACGCCGAATAAGATCGCACAACACTCCTTTTCCATTGCGTGGTAACTTAATTCGTTAGATGTAAGAGTTCGACTCGAGTAGGCAATGACTGGTTCGTCCGTTCCTTCGCCCTGAATTAAGATAGCACCCAGACCTGCGTCTGATGCGTCCGTCTGAATAAAAAATGGTTCATTAAAATTTGGAATGCTTAAGATTGGAGCTGTTATTAAACAATTTTTTAATTTATTGAAGGCAATATTTGCTTCTTCCCCCCATCCTATACGTTTACCTTTTAATAGTTGTAAAACTAGAGAAGCCAAGCTTGAAAAGTTTGGTATGAAACGACGATACCATCCCGCCATGCCCAAGAAACGCTTAATTTCTGTGTTTGTTTTGGGAATAGGGTAATTAGTTATTGCCTCCACCTTACTTGGATCTGTTCTAAGTCCTTTCTCGTCTACTACAAAACCGAGATACTTCAGCGAGGCTCGACAAAATTGACACTTTTCAAAATTAATAGTAAGCCCGGCTGATTTTAGACGTTCAAAAACTTTCTCCAAAAGAATCATGTGTTCTTTAAAAGTCCGAGAAATCACTATCATATCGTCTACATAAATATCTACACCCTCAAATTCAGGACCAAAAATTCTCTCCATAAGTCGTTGTAATGACTGAGCGCTGTTATGTAAGCCAAAAGGTAATACAACAAATTCAAAAAGTCCTCGACCTGGGACAGTGAACGCTGTTTTTTCACACGACTCTTCTGACAAGGGTATTTGCCAAAAAGCCTTTTTGAGATCTATGGAAGAAATGAACCTAGCGTCTTGTAAACGATCTAAAATCTGGTTTATGTACGGAATTGGATAGGCGTCAGACTTTGTTACGCTATTTGATTTTCTCCCGTCAAAACAAAAGCGGAGCTCCCCCGTATCTTTCTTTTTAACCATAACAATAGGACTATTCCAGGGTGAATTTGATGGTCTGGTCACGCCTAAAGCTAACATTTCGTCAACCGCTGCATTGACCTTTTCTAACATTGCTGGAGAAAGAGGGTAATAACGTTGTTTAATTGGTAATGCATCGCCTGTGTCGATAATGTGCTTGACGAATGTTGTTCTTCCTAACTTATCTGGAGCTATAGTCTTAAATTGAGAAATAATTCTATCCAATTCCTGAATTTGATCGGTGTAAGTTTCTGTTTCAAAATCCGTTTTGAGTTTAAAGAAACGACAAAACTCATAACCTAAAGTTAACGGATATTCAATTGTGTCGGTAACTTTACTGAAATATCTTTAGTGACGCCTTCAACAGTCATAGGTAATTTAACAGTCCCATAAACTTTTTGCAATGTCCCGTCTGCAGATTGCAGAGGTATGTGTTGATCTTTATTAATTGTCAAATTTAGTTTGTTTATGATATATAATCCGTTACGGCCAAGAACTGATTGGTTAGCACCGGGGTCCATTAGACCTAATATACGCTCACCTAATACATTCACAAAAATATAAGCCCGATTGTCAAATGGCCTATGCGTAAATAATGCGTTTATAATAGTGGGTGGCTTACAAAAAGATTTTACATGTGATAACCAGTCTTGCCATATTGGATTATTAGCCTTCATATAAAAAGGACTAGGAGTTAATAGGCTGCGACTTAACCCTGTCTTTCTGCGTTTTTTTCGCAGCAACGTTTACAAGTTGGATATGTGACGTTAGGAGTTCCGCAAATGTAACAAAAAATCTTTCTTTCCGCAGTACAGGTATGATATAAATGACCTGATTGACCGCAATTATAGCATTTTGCATTTGCTGGAATTCTTTTGCCGAAAGTTCGCGATTTGAAATTTTGAATATTGCTATGTACCGGTACATTAAATGGCATAGAACATACTTCATGTTTTCGGATTGGAGTAGCTAAATCAGGTTCCAAAGGATTTTTAGTTGGAACGTGTTGTTTAAAAAGTTCGTTTTTACGTTCATCTTCCGATAAACGTTTAAATAATTGTATTAATTGAACAATGTTTTCGATAGGTTGAAAAAGCAATTTTTCACGATATCGCGGTTGTAAATTTTCTTTTATAACATGTAGTTGTATTCTTATGTACATGTATTCTTACTCGGTTTCTCATTTAAACGTAACATTAAATTTTGCATATATGCAATGTATAAATGAGGTGGTTCGTCAATACCCTGCTTGCGATTCCTAATTTAGTCCCATAAAGACTCGTCATAATTCTCAGGCAAATGTGTGAATTTTAATAGCTTTACTAATTCGTCCCACGAGTTTACAAATTGTTTATTATCCCTAAACCATACAAGAGCACTATCTTCAAAAAGATCAGTAGCACTATTAAATAAATTTTGTGAAGAAATTCCTCTAGAATTTTTCAATTCTTCAACCCTTTCCAAAAACGCGTTTAACCCAACTGTTGATAAATCACCGTTAAATTTGATATTCCGTTTCGCAATGGTGTCCGGTTTACATAAATTATGTTGGTATTGAGTGTTTGGAGGGAATTGATAATTTAGCGGTTGTTGTATATTGAACGAAGTCGAAGGATTTAAGGGCTCATACATTTGACTTAGTTTTGTTGGTTTAGGTATATTTGGGTTATCTAGAAAGGTATTATCTGCAATCTCATGATCTGATATCGCACTATTATTCTGTGCAATTTGGGAAATATTGCTAGCCGCAGCTAAAATATTAGGGGATATTACATCGGCAAGTTCTTCTTGTGTCAAATTTGACATTACTATTGTCAAATCGTTTTTATTTGTATCGTTTGTATCTAACGTTTGTTCAACAGAATCTATAATACTTGAAACTTTTGACTGCAATTTTTGAATACTTTTTAATTCTGTCTCAGTAGGAGATGCTTTTCTAGTGCAATAGTATAAACGACTATTAATATGTTCTAATTTTGCAATTATACCTTCGCCTATTTTAGTAGTGGGAAACTTAGAATATTCTGTCAACTGTTTTTCAAGTATCTTATACTTTTCGATACAAAAAACGACTTGATTTGAGACTGATATTTGGATTGTCGGGTATTCCTTAATAATAGAAGGATTTGCATCAACTTGGGCGCCAAACATCAATAAACCCCTGAAGAATAAGGAAGGACTCACTGAAGTTAAAGATTATGTAAAGAAATAAAGATAATATTTATAATTCGATAAAAAATAAATGTTTTTAAATATATTTAAGTGGTCTTTGAAATCTTAAAGTTAAAAAAAGAATGGCTTCCGTGATAAAAAAATAACTGCAAGAAATTTGCTGCGAAGAAACCGAAAGCCATACAATTGAGAAAAAAAATTAAAGCTACTTGTCTTGGTATTATCCTTATCGGAGAAACATAGAAAGATCAAGTAGTCCACGCCAACAGCAAAAATAATTTAATTACTGAATAGTAAATAATTAAAATTACTTACTTGTTTTAAACCTCGACGTTGGTTGATAAAACTTATTGCAAGCAAAGACAAAATTTTATCGATAGAAATGCTTAACAAATGTCCTCGATTATAAAATAAAATCACCGTTTGAAAACTATTAAAATAATTTTTTCAACAGAATTAGAAGGCAAATACGAATTTCCCAGTTGAAAAAATCAAAGATGGAATAAGGTCAAGTGTCTCCCACAAATTTATAGCCAAAAAAAAATGAAACTCACCAAAATCTTTTGACGAGCCAAACACTTGCCACACTCACTTTCAAAAAAAAAACTTCGATACTTAATATCGACCAGTAATAATTAAATATTCTTAATTAACCAATTTTATTTCGAAACACTAATTCACTCCATCTTATCGTCTTCAACGCCATATATCGAATCTTTTTTCGTTTCGATTTTTCTATTATCTATCTTTTAGTTTTATATACAGGGGAATTAATAAGTTTTAAGTTTAAATCAATTTATTGAAAATAATAAATACCATGTAGCATAAATTAACCAATTGACCGCTACAATTTCCATCTTCACATGGCCATAGCTCGGAAAATATTAAATTTTCAGTAAAAACGGTAAAGTGCTTTTTTAAAGAGCGTGAAATAATCTGCAAACTATATTTAAACGTTTATTGTCTAAATTCAACGCTTTCGAGTTATGAAAAAAGTAAGTAAAAAACTGTTGAAAATTTTGAACTTTTTTTTTTCTTGGTTTTTTTCAAATTGCTGTATCATCTAAACGAAACATTTTACTACAAATCTGACGCCCCATTCCGGATAGGAAATTTAACGGACTGCAACTTTTGTTTAGTAAAATTTTTTTGAAAAACCAATCAATTTCACAGAAAATCAGAAAACAATAATAAAAGCAGCTACAAAACAAAAAATTAAATTTACAAATATTTTATTTTTATTGAAAAATTATTTTATTAATGAAGGTTTCACCATTACATTGTTTAAATAAATGTTTAATGTTCAAATGTTGCAAGTTCAATTTCTACAAGAACCACTGGGCCGTTTATTACAAGTTAATTTCTTTAGTTCTAGTTAAGAAAATCAAGGGAATGACGGATTCTTCAATTTTTGGCTTTCCAAATTCCTCTTTTTCATCAGTGCGTTCTTCTGCATTGGTAATATTAGTGAAAATGTTTATTATACATGATAAATTAATCAGTTTCTTTTACAAGTATTTCATAACCAGCTTTGCTGGGTTCAGCAGCCGCTCCTCTACCACCATCACCATGTAATTCTAACAATTTCAATTATTCGAATCCTGGTTTCTTCAAAACTTTCACCTTGCGGATGTATACATCGTGTAAGGGATATATTTCTTGGCAGGCTTTTTCGATAACCTTTGCTATCGAGTCTGGAAGCAATTTGTTGACTATTTCTTTTAAATCGCTGTGAGTTAAAACACGAGCAATAATTTCAACCATCTTCGAATGATGAATTCTTCAATTTTTTGCCTTCTAAATTCCTCTTTTTAATCAGTACGCTCTTCTTCTTTGTTAATATTGTCAAACAAACCGGATTGTCTAACTTATTTTACCGTCCTTTCCTTGCAATGGTCACCTTCTGCAAGTTCGATTTCTTTGTGAACACGTCTAATTCTTCTACAAGAACCACTGGGCCGATTTTTCCAAGTTAATTTTTTCCCCCAAGTTTTTCCAACTTGGCCGTTGGTGAACATCGTTGGTGCTTTCACATCGTACCAATCCCTACGGCAACCGAAAATCAGATCGACAATCTTCTTCTTAACACCTTTTTGCCTCCTTTAGATAAACCTTTATATTTCGCAACAGCCATATTGCACAACAAGAGATTGAACCGACGATATACGTTTTTTATCAGTCAAGCAACCATATTGTCAAACAAACCGGATTGTCCAACTTCTTTTACCATTCTCTACTTGCAATAGTCACCTTCAGCAAGTTCGATTTCTATGTGAACACGTCTACATCTTCTACAAGAACCACTGGGTCGATTTTTCCAAGTAAAATTTTTTTTCCAAAGCTTTTCCAACTTAGCGGTTGGTGAACACCGAGGGTGCTTTGACATCGTACCAATCCTTACGGCAATCGACAATCTTCTTCTTCTTAACACCTTTTTTGCCTCCTTTAGATAAACCTTTATATTTCGCAACAGCCATATTGCACAAAAAGAGATTGAACCGGCGATATACGTTTTCTATTAGTCAAGCAACCATATGGTCAAGAAAACTTGATTGTCCAACTTCTTTACCATCCTGTCCTTGCAATGGCTACGTTCTGCAAGTTCAACTTCTTTGTGAACACGTCTACATCTTCTACAAGAACCACTGGGCCGTATTTTGCAAGTCAATTTACTTTTACAAAGTTTTTCCAACTTGGCGGTTGGTGAACATCGTTGGTGTTTTCATATCGTACCATTCCTTACGGGTTAACGGATCGACGATCTTCTTCTTAACACTTTTTTTGCCTTCTTTAGATAAGCCTTTATATTTTCCAATAGCCATATTGCACAAATTATAACGCAAAGAGATTGAACCGGCGATATACGTTTTCTATCCGTGAAGCAAACCGGATTGTCTAACTTCATTTACCATCCTTTCCTTGCAAATTCGATTTCTTTGAGAACACTTTCATCTTCTATAAGAACCACTAGGCCGTTTTTTACAAGTTAATTTCTTCAATTTTTGTTACACCGTGTCACACAGAATTCATTCAAACCATTTGTGATATTCTATATATATATACCTACATAATATATTAACAGAAGCTCCATGTTCTTTTCTTGTTTATATATTTTAAGATAATCGTAAGTTACTGTTTATTTCATAACCACATTCTCGATACATACATGGTCTACATTTGTATTTATAATAAGCGAAACTTCTTGTTTCATCTCTTCCAACTTTGTGAAGCATTCTATTTGAAACACTGAATAAAATCAATTTTACAAGAATGACCAAATAATCAATCGTAGCATCACATTTACAATGAAATTCTTCGCTTAGCTTCAAAACTGTTTCATTGATTACATAGTTAAGTCGTTATCGTTAATTTCTCCATCATGTTCTTCATCACAACTCCTTTCGTAATTTAAAATTAAATTCATGTTGAATTGTTTGATTTATATATCAAATTATAGTTTGCATCATGTTGGTACTTCTATACCACAAAACAAATTATACTGTGATCAAAGTTTAAAATTTTTATGTTATCCAGTGCTGCCTCTCTGATGATATCTGGGTATAATAATGAACAGCATAAAATATACAATAATATCTGTCCATATACAATTGCTGCGTTCGGCAGTAGTGGATCCGGACAATTTCCATAGGGGGCCAAAAAAATTAAAATTTATATACATATTGTGGTGTTTTTATTTCTTTTGCCACTCCAAACCAAATAAATTCCCTTAAGGTCTTTGGTGTGTTGGTCACCAATCTAAAATAATCTATTTGACCACGGCTAGCTAGGGTTGATGAAATTATGGACATAAGTTAAACAAATGTAACTTTTATTAAATAATAAACAAAAATAATGAACGATTATACAGAAACCTAAATTAAATAAATGTTTTTTAAAATTATAAGATATTGTTTATTTTTGCAACCCTCGGTATTATATGAAAAGTTTAATGACATGCGCAATATTTCACGGTTGTGTTTACTAACGAACTAAAGCGAACTAACTGCTTCAAAAATCACGTGAATGTTCGAAAATACTTGTTTGTTTTTATTAATATTATTGAAATTACCCTTACTTTTGATCATCCTGTAATCTGTTATAATTTCATTGCTTTCAATAGGGCGATTTATCACTGCGCATGAGCGAAGAAGCCAAGTCAGTCGAGCGTAGACTCAAGAAACGAAAAGTCGTGAGAGATTATAGCGATATTGTAATATAACCATTATTGTGTTAATTTTATAAGCAAACAAAATAAAATAGCAAATATACTATAAGAGTTTTTAGTGTGTTTTATTATTTTAACCGAATTTTAACAAATCTTCAATTTTAATCTAGTAACCTCTCAGGTACGTAAAATTATATTTTATAATTTTTTACCAAATGGTGTCTATGTGATGAAGTCGACATCGGCTTTAAATGTAACTTTTCTTTGGAAATTTAATTTTACAATCAAAGATCATACCCAATTCTCTGCGATAACACTTCGATTTTCCACTTTTAATTGATTTATTTATTGATCTCATAAATTTTTAGGTTGAGACAAATTTTCCCAATAATATTCACAATATTCTACATTCGAAGTTATTCGAAGACTTATTTTACGCAGATAAATTTTGTGAAAGTTATTTATTTTGCAGCGTTTAAAACAAATAAATCCTATAATTTAGTGTAAAGGTGTCGAATGTGAATAATCGGTTTAACATTTTACAAACAGGTGAGTACGAACATAAATTATAATTTGAAATAATTTGAAAAAATGATTGGAGTATCGTGGTCTGTAGTGTGCACGACGATCGTGGTGTCTCCCTCACAGTTCCGGGTTTTTCTCCTTCACCTTCGGCTCCGGGTTCTCCATGTTTCGCGCCATTTGATGTAGTGGCTCTCGAGGATATTATCTCCCGTGTCCTAAATGTACATCTTAATACTTTCCGAGAGGAAATGTTGTCATTAGTGGTGACTGCTTCTGGACGGGTGGTGATGGATGAGGTGACTGCGCTGAGGAGTGAAAATGCATTTCTGAAGACCCAGATAAAGTCGCTAAATGAGAAAATTGATCGACTTGTTTCTTCTTCTGCACCGAACGTGGTAGTTGGTGATGAAGTGGGAGCTGTTGGAGATTTGAATGCTGATGCAGAGTCGTTTGTTGCTGATGTGGGTGGGTCGGGGTCTGGCGTCAGGTTTGCCTCTACATACGCCTCGGTTTTGAATGCGACTCAGGGTTCTCAGCCTTCGACCCGTTCTGGGAATGGTGGTAATGTGGGTGTTTCTGCGTCTCTGGTTGGGGCGACTGGTTCAAATCATCGGCTACATGCCGAGAATGCGAATTCGGATCGCCCGGGGCCGAGTGGTCGCCGCCCCCCTCGCATTCGTGGTTCGGGTGGCGATTTTTCCATTTCGGGAACTGCTCGTCGGATTTGGTTTCATGTAAATAATCTTGCGCCCAACACCTCAGTCGAGGCGGTCGTTGGGCACGTAAAGAGTGTGGTGGGCATATCGGATGTCGTTTGTGAGAGCCTCACCTCGAGTTCAAAATATTGCTCTTTTAAAATATGTATCCGGGAATGCGATGTTACAAAATTGTTAAACGATAAGGTCTGGCCCAAGGAGACTACTATTCGGGATTTCTACTTTCGAAGACCGGCTGATAGTAATCACGCTGCCAACGATATTTTAGAGAATCGTCAGACCGCGATGAGGTAGTGTGTGGTTCTTCTTCTCCATCTGGCGTTCCGTCTAACCATCGTAAGAGTGAGTTTTCTTGCTCGATTAGTGCTACTGGTTTCTCTGTAGCACACATTAACATACGATCTCTGCTGTCTGATTTCTACATTTTTTCCGATTTTGTGACTAGAAACAATTTTAGTGTTATCGCAGTATCTGAGTCATGGCTCACGCCTGATTTTCCTTCTCACCTGGTTAGTTTGGAGAACTACGCGATCGTTAGGTCGGATAGAGCGTCTCGTGGAGGAGGGGTTGCTTTCTATGTTCGAAATTCGTTTTCATTTAAGACTACATGAGGGACATCGCTTTGCATGTGGCCTGGAGCACCTATGGATTCGCATTAAAGTCCACGGTATTGGGTTCGGAGTTGGGGTGGTGTATAGACCTCCTACGGTTGCCCTTTCTTGCCTAAGCGAGTTTGAAGAGTTTCTTTCTTTGCTTGGTAGTGACTGTAGTGAGCTGATTATTTTAGGTGACATGAATATTAGTTACCTCATCCCATCGCCTTCTTTGAAACGCTTGCGGGGGATTCTTGATGTTTTCGATCTTCATCAGATAATAATTGATCCCACTCGTGTTACCGCAACATCCAGAACTCTGTTGGATGTGCTCTGTATTGATAAGCATCGAATTACTGTACAGTGTGGCATTGTTGATCTTTTGGCAGCAACTGATCACTATTTGGTTTATTGTCGCCTGGACCTGTCTGTGCCAGTACAGGAACCTCGCAAAATCGCTTATCGTGATTTTAGTAATTTTGATCAGTAGATGAACAAAGCGGGTTCTAGACAGGAAGTGGCGTTCTAGACAGGAAGTAAGTTCAAACTCGATGGCTATGTTTTGTAAAGCTCGATGACCAAGGGTGTCTTGGCTTGAAGTGTATTAGGGGTTGTTATCGAAGTGTTATTCTTGAAGACGTGAAGTTCGATGGCCAGGGTGTTCTCTTGAAGGATATTAGGGGATGTTAAGCGGTGTTAGACTTGATGACTTGAAGCTCGATGGTTAGGGTGTTCTCTTGAAGGATATTAGGGGTATGTTAAGAGGATGACATTAAGTTCGATGACCAAGGTCATGGCTTGGCGGGTATAAGCTGCGAGGGTCTTGGCTTGAAGGGTGGTGTTAAGAGGAGTGAAGCTCGATGACCGAGGTCTTTGCTTGGCTGGTATAAGCTGCCAGGGTCTTTGCTTGAGGGTTTTCGCTTGGAGGGTACGTTCTTCGCGTGTCGGCGCTTGGAGGATATTATGGACCGGAAGTGCCTCGTTGACGCGGGTCTTTGCTTGAGGGTTTTCGCTTGGAGGGTACGTTCTTCGCGTGTCGGCGCTATGCCTTTTTGTGTCGGCGCTATGCCTTTTTGAAAATGTTAATAATAATACATTGTATTAAAATAATCTCCTATTGAGATATTGCGACCGGAATTAGTGATATGAAAATCACCTTGTGTTTTATTATAGAACAGATAGTGGTAATTTGTATGAGATAGAACGGATATAATACATTGTGTTAATAACCCTACGGTCATTGGAAAAGGAAAAAACACCTTGTTTTAGGTCATATAGAACAGATAGTGGTAATTTATATCATATTGAACGGATATAATGCATTTAACAAGATCATCAGTTCCTGTTTTATGATAAATAAGACTGGAATTAGCAATAGGAAAAAACACCTTGTTTTTTAGGTCATATAAATCAGTTCCTATTACGATAACGTTTTGTAAAATAGACCTGTATTAATGATAAGAAAAACGCTTCATCTTGCAGGTTTAGACATGTTTATAAATCCCATTTTATCAAACCTCCGTCATCACGAATGAGATAGTTGATGTTGTTTATCTTTGAACTTAGAGTATATAAAAAATGGAACGGAATTTGTGGTGATAGAAAAATAAGTGTTTCCTGTAAATAAAAGCATTATACTGTGCGATTTGAAGAACGGGGTGGGGTGTAGAAGAAAATCTAATATAAAAGTAGAATAATCTATCCTAAAGATATAGGTTACTTCTATATATCCAAGTAGTAGTATATTGTATCTAAGTGAGTGAGTTATTCCAGAAAATATTTCAAAAGTAAGTTGTATAATTTTAAATATTTAATAATAATTAGTTATAATAAATTTTTAGTGGATCTAAGTGCTATTAACAAATTTGCAGCATTAGAGACAAAAAAGCTGCAGGATCTAACACCAGATCGACCATATATAATTAACAATTTAGAAATTGTTAATAGTGTTTTTGGAGAAGTTCCGAAGTTAACTTTAGAAGACTGTGTGGTATTTTTACCAGGCCGATGTGTTACAGTCATAAAAGAAAATTTGAACAACTTCCAGCCAAAAAAATATAAATTGTTATACAGAGGGTCGAGGACTTCGAGCAACCCAAAGTACTCACCATCGCAATTGTTTGAGATAGTATAAGAAAACAAATATTAGCAATGAGTTATACTAATTTAGATAATGTCTTTGAGGTAAGTAGAAATTCAGTTAATATTATTGAGCGATCATACAAAATTTTAAATAAAAATAATTCTCAACAACGAGAAATTGATATTTGGTATAAATATTGTTCTAAAAGTTTAAGATATTGTTATAAAATATTAAAAATTAAAAATTTAAATGTCGGTGAAAAAAAAAAAATATTATCTGATATCTCTAATTTAAAACGTTATCAATTACTCATTAGTAGATGTGTATGTGTAAACAAGAAGAAAAATATTGTTGGTTTAGGAATAGTAGGGGGTAAAAAGAAACGTAGTGATTGGGTAAAATGGGTGGATTTAAAAAACGCTTTCGATTCGAGAATTCGTTCAGGCATGATTATCAATTTGAAACATATCGATATATTAGAATTTTTTAATGATGCATTTTTCCTCTTCAATGTTAGAATAAAGAATGTTCTTAAAAATAATTTTATTATGATAAAAGTTAATAGCTGTTTTTGTGGAGAATTTATCAAACGAGGGTTAAACGATAATGAAATTATTGAATATAAACATTTTAATACTAAAAATGAAATAATTGATACGAGTGTTAATATTAAAAAATGGTTTCAAGAACATATTTGTAATCCTATTATAAATAAATTAGAGTCTTTTCAACTTTCTCAAAGTGGTTGGGCTATTAGGGAATTAATTTCATTGGAAATTAATATTAATAAATGTGATATTGGTAATGGATCATCCTTTATTAGACTTCCAGAATCAATTGCTGCTAAAAAAGCGTGTATTAATATCAAAAATTATGATGATGATGCATGTTTTGCATGGTCGTTGGTAGCAGCATTATATCCAGTTGATAAACATTGTGATATAATTACCTCTTACCCTCATTATTCATCTGTTTTAAATCTGGAAAACATTAAATTTCCAATAAAATTAGCACAAATACCTAAAGTAGAAAAATTAAATAATATTTCTATTAACGTATATGCTTTAGAGTTAAATAGATTAGAAAAGTATACTGTTGTTCCTGCATACATAACAAAAGATAAAAAAGATAAACATATTAATTTATTATTAATTCAGAATGTGTATTACCCTAAATTAAATGATTATATAACAGTAGGAAATGATGATGATGATGATGATGATGATGATGATGATGGTGATGATACTCAAATTCGTTATCATTTTTGTTTACTTAAAAATTTATCACGTCTTTTATCGAGTCAACTCACTAAATCTAAAATAGCTATACATATATGTGACTGTTGTTTAAATTATTTTTATACTAAAGATAAATTAGATATGCACTCTGAGAATTGTAGAAAATTAAATAATTGTAAAATTTCGTTCCCTCCCTATGATACTGTAGAATTTAAAAATTTTTCAAATCAACAAAAAGTACCATTTATCTTATACAGCGATTTAGAATCAATCCTAGAACCTATAACTGATGATGATAATGATATCATTAAAACAGTAAAATATCAAAAACATCAAGCATATAGTGCAGGTATCTTTTTAAAATGTTCCTATGATAATAACCTATCTTTTTATACATCTTATAGAGGTATAGATGCTATCACATGGTATGCAGAACAACTTAAAAGTATAGCTCAATTTATTTCAAGTAAAATTATTAACATTATACCCATGCAAAATCATCCTTCCGATTTTAAAACAGCAATTAAGTGTCACATATGTAATAAAAAATTTACTTTCAATGATTATAATGATAATAAAATCGTAAGAGATCATTCACATTTCGAGGGGGACTTCCGGGGGTTTGCTCATTCTATTTGTAATTTAAACTTTAAAAAGAAATTTATGGTACCTGTAGTGTTTCATAATCTAACAGGCTATGATAGTCACTTCCTCATTGAAGATATCTCAAAATTAGGAAAAATTAGTTTATTACCAATAAACATGGAAAAATATATTTCTTTTACATTAACTGATGATGGGGGAAGCAAGATTAAATTCCGATTTATAGATTCTTTTAGATTTATGAGTACATCTTTAGATGAATTAGCTTCTTCCATGGAGTTGGATATGTTTAAAAATTTAAAATCGGAATTTAGAGATGAAGATAGTCAAGCATTTAAATTACTAATCCGTAAAGGAATATTTCCCTATGATTATATCGATTCTTTAGATAAATTAAATGAGACTACGCTACCCCCCATCGAATGTTTTTATAATAAATTAAAGAGTTCAGATATTTCGATAGAAGATTACGAACATGCAAAAAATATATGGCATACTTTTAAATGTAAAAATTTAGGAGATTTTTCTGATTTTTATATGAAAATAGATATTTTTTTATTATGTGATATCTTTGAACAATTTCGGGAGACAATGTACCTAAATTATGAGCTCGATTTGGCTTGGTATTATACTTTACCTGGATATACGTGGGATTGTATGTTGAAATATACGAGATGTAAACTAGATATTATTAAGGATGTAGATATGCTTATGTTTATTGAAGGAGGGATTAGGGGTGGAATAAGTCAATGCTCTAATCGATATTCGGAAGCTAATAATAAATATATGGATGAATATGATTCTTCCAGAGAGTCTATATATAACATATACTTTGACGTAAACAACCTTTATGGATGGTCAATGTCTCAAAATTTACCATATAAAAATTTTAAGTGGATGGATAATATTGAAAATTTTGATGTCACTACAATAGCTGATGATGCATCTATCGGATATATTTTAGAGGTAGATTTGGAGTATCCTAATCACCTTCATGATACACATAAAGATTTACCTTTTTGTGCGGAACATTTAAAACCTTCCGATATACAATCAGTATATCAACATAAAGCTTTACAACTCCCAAAATCAAAAATATCTAAATTAATGACAACATTATATAATAAATCAAAGTATATAATTCATTATCGTAATTTGAAACAGTGTTTAGAACATGGTTTGAAATTAATAAAACTTCATCGTGTGCTATCATTCGAACAATCTCCATGGTTAAAATCATACGTCGAGCTTAACACTAAATTACGATCTGCAGCTACTACAACATTCGAAAAGAATTTATTTAAACTGATGATTAACGCTGTATTTGGTAAAACAATGGAAAATATACGAAAACATAGAGTAGTAAAGTTAGTAACTCGATGGGAGGGAAGATACGGAGCGAAAAATTTAATTGCAAGTCCAAATTTTCACAACCGTACTATTTTCAATGAAAACCTTGTGGCTATAGAATTAACAAAGAGCGAACATGTTTTCAATAAACCTATATACGTGGGGATGGTAATCTTAGATATTTCAAAGGTATGTTTATACAATTTTCACTATTCATATATGCTTAAGAAATGTGCTGAAAATAATCATGTGAAGCTTCTATATACCGATACAGATAGTTTGATTTATCAGCTTAAGAATATAGATCCCTATCAAGATATTATAAAAAAAGATATTCATATGTTTGATACAAGCGATTATGCTCAGGATAATTCTTATAATATACCTCTAGTTAATAAAAAGATTCCAGGTCTAATGAAGGATGAGTTAAACGGTAAAATAATGTCACATTTTATAGGACTCAGATCAAAGATGTATACATATAAATATAGTGGAGAGGAGGGGTGTGTTAAAAAATCTAAGGGGGTTAAAAAGAATGTTATGAAAACTAAAATTGATTTTAATGATTATCTAGAATGCTTACGAAATAATGTTGAAAAAATGATATCACAAAGAACAATTCGCTCGTTTTCACATACAGTCTATAGTATAGAGCAAAATAAAATAGCTTTAAACGGTTTTGATGATAAAAGATATTTAATTAAAAATTCAACCGATACACTACCTCATGGACATTATCTATTGAAAGAATCGTAAAAAATACCAATTTACTTTTAAAATATTTTTATGAAAGAGAATCGAAAAATCTGGTATGTTTATACAATTTCTTATTAGAGTTCTTTAATTAATTTTTATTTTTTACTTATAGGGCAAATGGATAAGGAGGTTGATTTTCAATAATACTAATCGTTTCCACCCATCATCATCAGAAGTTCGCAAAAGAATTACAACGATCCCAATAATGGGGATACAATATTGCCGTTCATGTAGGATGATGTTTTGTTTCTGTAAATCATCTATAGAAACGCATACAGTTATCGATTATGATGATCTATTACTATGTAAGGAAACGTTAAAAGATAGTCCTCCTTCAAAATCAATTAAAGAAGAATAAAAAAAAAACTTCTTTTACCAAACAATATATATTTTATAATAATGTTCAGTGATATTATTTACATTAATTTTACAAACATAAAATGTATAACTCATTACAAACTGTTTTCTTATTATTAATTCAACATACTTATAATGTAAAAATAAAATAAAGATTAAAATACTATTAATTATTATCATATGAAATAAAAATACTATAAACCTTCAACATCCTTCAAAATGAGATAAGCTAACTGAAGTGAATGAAATTTGATAACGTTATAAGCTAATAAACAATGATATCATGCGAGGGCTGTTGGATAGTAGCACAGGAAAAATGATTACGATTGACCTTGACATTTTATTTTACTCAAGGAATGTTTACATCTAACGATTTATAATTATTATTAAAATCTTCTACAACATTGTTTTTATAATTAGAAATATATTCAAGCATACATTGATCTTGGATTGAATTAGTATTACAAAGATCTTTGATTATATCTATTATATCAATATCTGATTTTAGTTTATCATTTACACATTTTAATACATTAACATAATATTCATGAAAATTTAAACTTGAAAGATATTTTATTACATTTAAAATACGAGAATTTAAAAGAAGAATTTCTGATGTCTCATAATCCTCGAGTTCAAAAGCAATGTTATTTCTGGATATTGTTATGCTTCTAAAGTATTCCAAAATAGGAGCACAAGAAATTTTGGTACCCCAAATAGTAGTGTAGATATAGGATTCGTTCACTTCTCCAAAGTTCTCTTCAAACATACAACGAAGTGTTTCTATTAATTCCAACCATTCTTCTACATCAAAAGATAATATTAGATGATCATCATTAACTAGGTGAATTGATGGTTGAAAATTTCGAGCTGAACTCAAACCACAATTTATAGAAAAATCGGTAAACTGTAATTCATATTTATGATTATGTATCAATAAGGTTTCACATTGAATCTTCTCTTTATAATTTTCCACCATCCTATTAAAATGTATATTATAATTCGACGTATCCTCCTCCTCCTCCTCATCAACACTACCCACTAACATTATTTTAAGAAGACTAAAGAGAATTTTAGATAATGTTGATTTTATATATTATAGAACATTTGATCGATCAATCCAGCTATTATGTGAATCATCGAATCCTAACCACTTTACATAATTTTTATTACCACGTCTTTTTAAAACTTTTTCAACCAGATAAACATCCGGATATTTAGCTATTTGTAATTCTTCTTTGTAAAAAGCGCCGCTTATAGATGTTCCTCTTAAATCTTCTAGGAGATATGTTACAGGATGTGTAATTTGTATTCTAACGATTTTAAATATTTCAGTTGTCCAATTTGGAATATATCCTTTTTCAAAAACATGTTTGGCTATACTTATTCTAACATAATCACCAATTTTAAATGTTCTAGGTGTAGTGGCTAATTTTATAAAATTATAAGATGATTTTAAAACTTGATCCTCGTTTTTCTTAGTAACATCGATAGGTTTCATTTTTATTGTAGAATGTGTAGTATTATTATATATAGATGTAATTTTAGATAATACATCGATCCATTTATGAGAGCCATTGAGAGTAAAATGTTTAAATAATTTTTCTTTTAAAGTTCGAATAACTCGTTCGGCCATAGATGCCTTCATCGAGCTAAACGTATTATAATGATTTATATCATATTTTTTCATTAGTTGATTAAAGGTTGTATTTAAGAATTCTTTTCCTTGATCGCTTTGCACGTTTCGAGGACAACGTACTCCCTCTACCAATATTGATTCGAATGCTCTTGCAACATCTAGAGCACTTTTTGTTTTAAGCGCTCTACACCACACATATTTTGAGAAGCAATCGATAACAACCAATATGAATCTAAATTTTTTATTTGATGATGAGAATCGACTCATCTCCATCAGATCTATCTGCCATAAATCATCCAATCCTTTAATTATGGTTCTACGTCTTTGAAAATTTTTGCGTATAGGTTTGTGAAGTTCTTTAACGATCTGAAGTTTTTCTTTACTAAAGAGATGATGATTCATGATGATGATGATGATGATTACTCGATGTATACTTTAGTAATTATCTCAAATATCAGACTATTATAATTTTCGTCTATCGCAGTAAAAGTGAAAATATCTCCTATTTTTAAAGTGCGTCCAATTAATTCTTTACCAGCACTATTACACTCCTTATTATTTAATAGAATTTTCGCAGCTGAACAACTAACATTAACAACTGTTCCTTCTCTAATTACTCGAAATTCGAATTTATCAGGAACATTGAATATTATGAAACGTCCAGCTTTATCGGTAGAGGTAGAGTAAATGTATGTATGAAGTAGATAACTATTTTTAATCTTATTAATTTCAACATCCACATAATGCTTATTCGAGACATCCCCAGCAACTTTAGGTTCTTTAACGTTACAAATTCTTAAATTTTCTGCATCAATATCACCATCGGCAGTATGTCTAATATTAGCACTATGGGCATCATAGCGTAATCTTCTCGATGAGAGAAGTGAAGTAGAAGACAATGATTGACCGAATTTATCGAGCGGCATCTTATAACTAATATAAAAATATAGAAAAGAGCTAATATATAACCGATGCTTCTCTTAATTCATTAATGATTGATATTATTTCATTATCATGCGATGTATTTCCAGCATCTTTAGATGCTATGAGTAAACGTAATCGGTCTACGAGCTCATTTACATCATCAAAATAAACATATTCGATGGGTTTAGAGTTATGTTGTAGTTGTAAGCTATTTTCTACACGAAAACCACCGCCACCACCTTTCTTCTTCTTTTTAGATGAATCCAAATTCTTCGTCTTCCTACTCTTCTTTTTAGATGAACTCAAATTTGGTTTAATTATATTTCTATACTTTAAAGTATTATTACCATTAATTTGTTCGAGAGCAGAATAATTTCTTCTGAATAAATTTGTTCTATACCCGATATCCATATATCGATCTATATCCTGTTTCGTATAACCGTGGGGTTGTTTTTTAAACAAAAGTTCATACAATCCCGATGTTCCTGTATATGTTTGAGGTATTTTTGTATTAGATATATCATCATACACGTATACAATAATATTAGATCCATTAAAATCTAATACGGAGTCTCCAATAGAAAATTTTCTTGTTTCCAAATTTTGATTTACACCAAAATTCATATCAAACGTATTTTCAGTATCATGAAGCTGTTCTTCTAGATACTTTCTAGGTAATGGTATCGTAAAATTGTTTGATAGATAGTCTCTATAGGCTTGCGATTTTGTAAGTTGCTGAAAATCTTTTCGAGTGGATTCATGAACATCATCATCGTAATCATCAGAGGCTATATCTTCATAAACATCATCGTCATCGTCGTCGTCGGTAGTAGCATTGAGATTTGTATTAGCTGTTTCTTTTTTTAGAAATTCTACTTGTTTTTGTGGGGAAGAAGAAGGCTTTACTTTTTCCAATGTATCGAAAACTAGCTTTCGTTTGACAACAGCTCGCTTCGGTGTAGTTATCGATGAGATGTCTTTTTCAAAAATATTAGGTTTGTTTCTAGCAACAACATCACTAATACTATTTAGAGGTTCCACTATAGGTTTAAATAATTTATTTAACGCACTATCTTCTTCAGATTTACCTAATTTAAGAGCTAGGTATTTTTTTCGAATACTTTTAGAAAGCTCATGAATTTGTTTTTTAACAGTTCCATCATGATGTGATATCATTTTGCTATGAGTTTATGTATAGGAAGACACTATTTATATACAAGTATTCCAATATGCTGGCGACCGCTATAGCGACCATAAGCGAGCGACCGACCGGTATTAGCGACCTTAAGCGAGCGAGCGACCGGTATTAGCGACCGTGACCGCTATTAGCGACCGCTATAGCGATCGTAAGCGAGCGATCGGTATTAGCGACCGCTATCGGTATTAGTGTTTGCTATCGGTGTTAGCGGTATATCTGTATTGATATAGCTATCGAAACCTCTACGATAACGACCTTGATTTAGAGGAAAATCTTTAACAATCACTATCGGTTCATAATTTTCTTTCCAACATTCTGCACATAGATTTTTAAATACATCGTATGATATATCGGGAGAAACATGTTCGTTATATACATGTTTTAAATTTGTTTCGTCCTGTTTAAAAAGCACTATTAAATTACTGTTATCACGAATTAATTGTTTTGGAATTTTCGAGTACGTTTGACATAAATAAGCAACATCGATACCTTTATGTCTACCCATAGAATAATATTCACGTATTTTATTCTGCTTATCGCACGCTATATCATCGAATATAAAAATAGAATTATCAAGAGCTTCGCTTTGTGCAATTATTTCATCATTATTTTTGAATGGAAAATATCCCACATCTTTTACGCCGTTTAAAACCGATTTTAATAACTCATACTTGTCTTGATATAGAGACTTTGAGTATACATAAATATTTTCAAATCTTGCTCCATTGGGATGAAATAGTAGACTTAATAAAGCATTCGTCTTGCCCGATCCACTCGGACCGCAAAAAATAGCTCTAAACGAATTTGGTAATAGATTACCATGTTTACTACACTTAACAATCGTGTCATTAAAAATATCTAAATTTAGTATAGGAAGCGGCTCCTGCTGTTTAGTACAATGCATCTTATGACAAACTAAGAAGTTATAAGGTGTATTACCCTAAATATAAAATGAAAAGATATAATATTTAGATATAATTTATTTTAACATTATTTACATTTATCTATTAACAACATCATAATATCGCATAAGCGTAAAACAGATATAAGAATTTTTTCCATATTCATAACATTACAACCACAATTTACACATTTTACAGAGGTATTGCTACTATCGCTTCCGGTATCATTATTAGTTGAGGTAATTGGTTCCATCCTATGTATGCGGTTGTATTTGTTATAAGTTGTAGATGTGGTTGTGTGATGCATCACACAACCACAAGTATCAGGACCTTCTGTTGCATTTGGATCCGACCAAGGACAATTAGGATAATGAGTCTTAGAGTTTCGAACTTGATTTACAGAATCTGCTCTATTATAAATATCACCCTTGTTATTATACCATTTTATAGAGGTATTGTTGATATCGCTTCCGGTATCATTATTAGATGAGATAATTGGTTTATTATTATAAATATCATCCATTTTACTATACCGTATATATTAATTTACGAATAACAACTAACTAAGAAATAAGAATACACCGTCTTTTATACTCTACCACTACTTAACCATCTAGATAAGATGATAATGATTTCAATAAAGAGTAGATTTTACTCATGATTTTAGTACTAGGACATATAATTTCAAACAAACTCCAACTAAAGGGTGATACACTAATTAGTTTATTTGTAAATTCATTATATTCATAAACCGTTTCGTTTATACTAAAAAATAAATTTCCGTTTATATATCTAAAGGCTTTCGTGACTGGTAGTGGTAGCCCCGGAAAAAGATTAGTAATGTAACCTTGATTTATAACATTAAGAGTGGACTCGCTAATTTCGAAGTATAATTCATCATCGTGAAAAACAAATATTCGTCCTGAATATGATTCGAAAGCTGCATTAATTTTATTTGTATTAGGCCACCCCATCTTTAATAAACTCGAATTAGTTATTTGTGTATTAGTTAAAGATGAAATAATAGCAATATTTTTTTTATCAAATACCCATATTTTATCATATTTACTTTGAAAGAAATGTGAAGACGATGTATATTGATGCTGATACGATGTAACTAAATCGTTTTGGATATAATTCTTATGTATAGGAAGCTTCCACATTAATTCATTATAATATATATATAAATAATGATCTCGAGTAATTAATATGTTATCAGGTTTAATAATTTTACATAAATCTGTATACTGCGTAGACGTAGGAATAATAGCTGTCGGTATTGTATGTGAAGACGGTTCCCCATATAAATCTTGAAGATTCTTTTTATCTGTTTCTGATAGTTTCACTATATGATTATCGACAGTATACGCATACATCATATCTTCTTCATTTCTAGTATGCTCTAGTCCTAAGTTATGACCTATTTCATGAACTAAAACATGAAATAAACTTATTTTATTATTATCTAACGGAATATCAGTATTCTCAATATAATAATTTTCCTCGGCATCTAAATGTATTTCAACACATTGTCCTATGTTAGTAGGAAAGTCTGCATGAGCTAGAACTCCTCCAATCCCATCAAGGTTATTTGAACACATTTTAGTTCTCGAACAATGAGGATTATTTTCATGAACACCTTTTCTATATGAAATAGCAATATCAGTATTAAACGATGAATGATGAAATGATATGGTTGAAGCAGCCTGCCATAACCCGAATGCCTTTTTAACAACCATCGCTGTTTTTATTAAAATATCAGAATGTTTAGAGTAATCTGTATCGTTTGATGGAAAAACGTACCAATTCAATCTTCTTTTGTTCCATTTATAGAAAGTATTTTTTAAAGCACCTTTATCGGGAACATTGCAACGTCGTTTTTTCATAAAATTTATAAGTTCAGGTGTAAATATATTGTTTGTTTCAAGATTATAAAACTTTTGAAACGCTAATAAGGCATTATCCACCCCTGAATATGAATTAGCTGCAGAATTTAAAAAACCTGCTTGCTGTAAATACTCGATAGCGAGACGTCGATCTTCATAACATTTCACAAAATATAAAATTTCTAGCACTACTAATAACAATACCACCTTCCCCATCATGATCTTTTATGATACTAATAAACTTTAATGAAAGGATTGTTCTTTTATTTTAATGAATAATAGGAAAACATTCTTATCAATAATTTTTATTTTATATAAATATTACAATTCATCATCATCATCGTTCGGAAACACTCCTTATTGATAAAAGTATAACTAATCTTAGTGGTTAGATTATTCTACTTATTTAGATTCCTCTCTTCAAATCCTTTAAGATAACTTGCGTACTATTTCACTAAGTGGAAGATGTTCGATTATTGCATCATGAATAATAACACAATAGGCTTTAGTATTGGTAGGAAAGCTTGTTCGAGCTTCAATATCAATTTTGACATCAATCGTACTCGATTTTAAAGCATCAATTCTTCTAGAACAATCGATAACAAATAGAGCATGAGTTTTAAAAGTTACATAATCCAACAACGGTTGTTTTGGTAATGTATAATCATTTTTAAAACTCTGATAAAATTTTGTGTAATTACAATGTGCTTCAACATAATTATTTTTATTAAAATCAAGCCTCATACGTTCTATTGGATAATAATCGCCGTTTAAAGTAACACGTATATCAGATATATCGATATTATCAAAATTTGATGCATTTTTCTTTAAATCTCCTCTTCTAGCTTCTTGAAAGGATATAATAACATAGCGAGGACTCTCGAGAGCTGTACAGGTTTTCACCGACCAAATTTCTTTAGTTGCACCTATAGTTAATTGAGGTAATTCGTGATATTCCCATTTTCGAAATGGAATTATGATGGGTGTATCTTTTTTGATAGATTCCAATAAATTTAACTTTAATACATCGTTCGGTATCATAATGTCTACTCTTAGAATAATATTTTCAATTTTTATTTCAACCTTGAATGTATCGTCAGCTTTTTCTACTAAAAGAGCATCCACGTCATGTCTTGCTCTTACGAGACGAATCGTTTGTTTTCCGAAAAAAACATATTGATAATCATTAAAAATTCCTAATAAATGTTTTAAAGGAATACGTAAAACAAATGAATTATCATTCTTATTTATTATAGGATTAGATGGAAAATTCCATCCTGCTATATCCAAATGCTTAGAATCGGTAGTATTATAACACATGTATCCTTTTATCGTGCTTAAAATTCCCGGATCACGTACACTTTCAACTTCTTGTCCATTTAAATCATAAGTTATTGAATCAAAGAGAAAGGCTCCTGCATTATTTACTAGAGATACCTCACCAGTTCCTACGGTTTTTATTTTTCCTTCGATAATTAAGGCGGCATCGCTCATTAGAATCCACTGATCAGATTGATTTATCGATATTTCTATTACATCATTATTGTTGAATGATTTCACATAAGGTTGATATGTTCTTGTTTCAACTTTTTGAATTGTCTCATCATATTGAGGTTTTTGGAAAATGTTAAATATTTGACTTAACGACATCGTAATCCTATTGCTTCGAGAAACATACGATTTTCAGTATTTAGTCTTTTTGATAGGTCTATACCTCTAGCCTTGTAACTTATCTCCAATGGATGGTTAGTTGAGACTGAAGACCAAACTTTTTTATATGAGTTTTTATAGTTTTTTTGATTATTATTATTATTATTATTAAACACTAATCCCATTTTAATTTTTTTAATTCTAAACGAATTATAACGGTTTCTCCTCGAAAATTTATAGGTTTAAAGTTCTGATCTAAGATGGTTAGTGTAATATTCGTTATTTCCCGCTTATTGATTATAGGTAAATATATTAAATTTTGAGGTACTTCGTCTATGGCAAAGCCCGGATCCACTCCAATTGCAAATTCGTAGATCGTATGAGACGGTTTATTATCATAAAATGCTCCTGTGGTTATATTACAATTTATTTGAATTGTTCTAACTTTTATGATATCGACTGGAAGATCAGATAAGTGAATGGTATCCGGTTCTAATATACGATTAGAAAACCCCAAAATTGATCCAATGGTATGTCGATCGTAGGCAAAATTAATTAAGTACTTCTCGCTATAAATTTCACACTTTAACGTATTATGATTAGGTTTTAGAGAAAAGTATTTATCATAGTCTTCCTTTTTTACAGTTTTTGGAATTAATTGTTGTCGTAAATAATTTTCTATATCCAAAATTTCATAGGATCCAGTCGGTAATGTAATCGTTTCCTGTTTTTTCGTTTTCTTATCAGTATTATAATCAGTGTAATAAAATTTATTTTCACCACCTTCGTAAATATTCGGAATGCTATTATATGAATGAAAGCCTATCAGAGCTAATCCGTATTCAGCTTCAGGATCGATGGGTAGTGGATTTGTAAAATCGATAGATAATACGTGATTATTACTTTTTAATGTAAAAATATATGACATGCTAGGTGTTTTATGTACTACTAAGGATTTTCAAGATTTTACATGTTTATATATAACTTCCTATAGACAATAATTTCATAGTTTATTGTTTTTACATGTTCGATACAAGAATTTTAAACATAAATGACCACAGTTAATTTCATTATAATTTTGATAACTATCATTATTATATAAGATTTTAACCTTATTTCCTAAATATTTTACAAGTTCCCTGGGGGGCTTAAGCCCCCCAAAACTGTCGAAAAATGATACTGTATTGTTTCTTTTAACATACGCTACCCAATGAGTTCCAGGATTTTTATAAGAATCTAAATTAAGTATACCACATTCGTTAGGGTGTGGTGGATAGTTTTTTGGTAACGTATCACGCATAAAAATTCCTCTAAAATGTGGTATCCTTAATTTTTTTATATATTTAACTAAATCTTTATCATATAGTACTCTATTGGGTAGCGTTATTGGTAGTTTTTTGACTGCTTCTTTAAAAATAAACCATATCCTCCTTTAACATTTTTTCTAAGATATAATCCTGATCCTATTCTACCAATTTCCTCCATCGTCTTATTATGTCGTTTATCTTCTTCGAGTTTCTTTTTAGCATTTCTCGAATCGATCACTGTTTTTGCTACAGCACTTGCACCACCTACAAGAATTAAACGTAAAACAAAAATAAATTTTTTAGGAATCTTATTTACCTGATAATGATCCTATTGCTCCTAAAGCTGCTAGTATTGGCATTAATAAAGCGGGTAAAACTCCCCCCTTTTTAGATTCGAATGGTATAATTCTAGGAGTACGTATATTTCTACGACCTCCTGCTTTTTTAACAGCTACACGTGCCGCATTAAGTGCTATCATTGAAGCTTTTTTTAATGCAGTTGTATTATTTAAATCTAAATCTTCAACATGTTTTTTCTTTAAACTTCTCCTAACATGATCTAGAATACCACGTTTAAATGGAATCTTCTTCCTAGCTTTCATCCCCATTCCAAGTTTACGTTTCGTTTTCATAGCTGATGTAACGAACCAGGCTGCAGCTTTTTCACCAAACTTTACGTCTTTCGACTTTACTCTTTCCCACGCTTTATTTTCCAAAATATAATCAGCTTTATGTCTATCTTCTAAAGATTTATTTTTCGAATAGCTAATATCATGTATTTTGCAAGCACTATCGAGCGGATTCACCCCTGAATCACCTCTTTTTAAACGTTCTTCTAGGCGAGTACCTGGTCCACAGAATTGATATCCGGGTAGATGTAATTCGAAAGGTAGATTATTAATTAACGAATTTAATACACCACTACCTTGATGTTTGAATGTTAACATGAGAACTGATGGCAAATAAAGAGTAATTAGGTTATTTATAGTTTTTCAAATCTTATAATATATTTTTACCTTATACATCCGTGAAGATGACTATTTTGCTTAATTTTTAAAATAATCTTTTAAAAATTGAGCAAAATAGCTCACCTCCACTTTGGGGCAATGCGCTTTTTTGATTTTGTTCTTCAAATATCCATGATTGCCACAGTCTTCAACGTTTAGAGAATATTGTTGTAGTAGGGTGTCAAATTTTGGACACCCTAAATCCTCTAAGTTGAAAACTATGTTGGAATACCCCAACCTGGTAATATGATTCTTCTCATAATTACCGCCTTTATAGCACACAAGTCGATTCTCCAATTGTGTTTCCATACACAATCGCTGTATAATATCATCGACTTGTGTTCTATCCAGCTCGTTGGGGTAATCCCGACACAGCAATCCATGGATATTATTAGTTACAAAGCGTATAGTTCTCATGTCTCGCACATCCCTGGTACTTCCAACCTTAAAAATTAAAATATCGATTTTTAGTAACTTACAAAATGTATAATTTTATTTTTACCTTAAACATCTTTGATGATGCATATCCAGCGTCTACATCATAGATTCCGAGTTCTTTCAAACGAAATTCCCCATCGAATGAAAAACCATCGTAATCTATGATGTACTTGACTGATTTTATATTATTCATCTAAAAGATGTAAATTTATTAATAATATTAAAAAAAATTTAATGTAATTAATTATAATTGAAGTATAGTAGATAATTCAAATTAATCAACTTACTCTGAAATATTTTTTATAGTTGATAGTATAGTTGATGGTTTATAGTCACTTCACTTAGATACAATAACACTCTACTTGATTTTCCTACTTATATAAGTTTTATTTACAGGAAGCAAATTGCAACTATCTGTTCTGTATGACCTAAAAAACAAGGTGTTTTTTCCTATTGCTAATTCCAGTCTTATTTATCATAAAACAGGAACTGATGATCTTGTTAAATGCATTATATCCGTTCAATATGATATAAATTACCACTATCTGTTCTATATGACCTAAAACAAGGTGTTTTTTCCTTTTCCAATGACCGTAGGGTTATTAACACAATGTATTATATCCGTTCTATCTCATACAAATTACCACTATCTGTTCTATAATAAAACACAAGGTGATTTTCATATCACTAATTCCGGTCGCAATATCTCAATAGGAGATTATTTTAATACAATGTATTATTATTAACATTTTCAAAAAGGCATAGCGCCGACACAAAAAGGCATAGCGCCGACACGCGAAGAACGTACCCTCCAAGCGAAAACCCTCAAGCAAAGACCCGCGTCAACGAGGCACTTCCGGTCCATAATATCCTCCAAGCGCCGACACGCGAAGAACGTACCCTCCAAGCGAAAACCCTCAAGCAAAGACCCTGGCAGCTTATACCAGCCAAGCAAAGACCTAGGTCATCGAGCTTCACTCCTCTTAACACCACCCTTCAAGCCAAGACCCTCGCAGCTTATACCCGCCAAGCCATGACCTTGGTCATCGAACTTAATGTCATCCTCTTAACATACCCCTAATATCCTTCAAGAGAACACCCTAACCATCGAGCTTCAAGTCATCAAGTCTAACACCGCTTAACATCCCCCTAATATCCTTCAAGAGAACACCCTGGCCATCGAACTTCACGTCTTCAAGAATAACACTTCGATAACAACCCCTAATACACTTCAAGCCAAGACACCCTTGGTCATCGAGCTTTACAAAACATAGCCATCGAGTTTGAACTTACTTCCTGTCTAGAACGCCACTTCCTGTCTAGAACCCGCTTTGTTCATCTACTTTGATCAAGCTAGTTTTTCGGCTGACGCGGCTTGTTTGCCTTGGACCATCATTGATAAGTTACACTCTTGCGATTCTAAGGTCGAATTTTTGAATAATATGATCCTGTCATTATTTAATGTTCACGCTCCTGTACGGACTGTTGTTTTCAAGGGGAGGGATAGACCTTGGATTACTTGGACAATCAGAGAGATGGCTAAGTTGAAGAGGCGGGCTTACAACAAGTACAGACGCACTCGTGCTGGTGTGGATTTTGAATGTTATTGCGATCTTAAGAGGTACTTGTCTGGGGCTGTCAGAAGGGAGAAGGCGAGCTATATAAATTATCTCGACTTCTCGACTCTGTTCCGGAAGGTTCCACCGGGATTGATTTGGCATGGGAGGCTTCGTTTTTGCCGGGAGTACAGCCACTCTCTATTCCTGAAGTCACTCCTGAGGGTTTAAGTACCATTGTTGGCGCTTTGCGTTCTAATGCTCTTGGTCCGGATGGTATTAGTCTTCGCATGCTTAGACTTATTCTTCCTTTTTGTAGTGAGGTGATTTGTAATTTGTTCAATCACTCTTTTAGAACCGGGGAGGTGCCTTTTGTTTGGAAGGCATCCCGTGTGAGACCTCTTTCTAAGGTTCCACTGGCTTCGGAACCTTCTCATCTCCGTCCAATCAGCATCCTGTCGCCATTTGCAAAAATAGCGGAGCTCCTTGTTAAAGATGCTCTATGTGAGCAGCTGGCACTCTACAAGGTTTTGTCGCCTGCCCTGTCTGGTTTCAGGCCCCACCAAAGTACTGCGACTTCTCTGTTGCAGCTCACTTCTGATGTGGCTTTATCAGTCGATCTGAAGTCACCATATTGGCACTTCTCGACTATTCCAGAGCATTTGACTCCGTTGTTCAAGATCGTCTTTTGGCCAAGTTACGTTATTATGGCTGTGATGATTTGCTGTGTAGATGGTTGGCGGGTTATTTGCGGGATAGATCCCAGCTGGTTGAGTTAGCGGGAAACTTATCTCAGTCGTTGACTGTTTCTCGTGGCGTTCCGCAGGGAAGCATCCTTTCTTCATTGCTTTTCATACTGTACACAACTGATTTAGTAGGAGTGGTTGATTCTGATTGCCATCTTGATCTCTATGCCGATGATTGATGCCGTATCTCGGATACGTGTATCGTGTTTGCCCTCGGACATTGATGCTGCAATTGATGTGCTAAATCGCAATCTTCAACAAGTGCGCATGTGGTCATTGATAAATGGTCTGACTTTGAATCCGACTAAGTCGGAACTCATAATTTTTGATAAACCGTGGCTTGTACGAAAAGCTTTGAGTGTTGCAAGGTCAGCTGTAACGATTGGCGATGAGGTCGTCAAGGTGGTCGATTCCGCTCGGAGTCTGGGGCTTATCTTGAACAGTCAGCTCAAGTTTTGTCAACATGTGGACCGAAAGCTTAAACTGTGCTATTTTAAACTAAGATCTCTTTATCAATTTAAAACAATATTACCTCCCCACGTAAAGTGGTCTATCGTTAGTAGTACGATTTTATCCAACATCGAATATTGTTCTACAGTGTATTACGGTTTTCTCACACAAGAATATAGACGCAAGCTCCAGCTCTTGCAAAATTTATGTTTGCGTTTTGCATTTGACTTACGAAGGTATGATCACGTCACCCGTTTTTATCTAGATTTAGGTATTCTAAAGGTAGCCCAGCGCTTCTCTTTGCTTTTTGGAGTTCTGCTTTTTAAAATCTGGAAAAGTGGAGAACCGGTTTGTCTACGAAGCATGATTAGGCCCCGTTCGACATGCCACGATCGGGTTTTGCGTGATTTGGGAAACTTTGATCTACCCTCTCATTCCACAGCAAAGTTTGAACAGTGTTTCGCGTGCTCGGCGCCCAGATTTATAGAAGTGCATCGAGGACTCTTTGTAAACTCAGCGAGTGTGGTGTCTTTCCGACGTAATCTAACAGATGAACTCCGCTTACAAATAATGTAATCTGTCAATAAATGTTATATTTATAGTCTGCTTTTTATGTTTACTTTAATTTTTATGTATGGGTGGTTTGAAAATCTAATCTTATTAGAAATAATCCAATTAAGAAATTGTACTTTTTTTTCTTAATAAATGTGTATTATTATTATTATTATTATAAATCGAGTTTCAATCAAATGTTTTTTTTTTTATAAAATAAATTGATTTCTACCTTTATCGTTGCTTCACAGATCGAATCATCACAATAAAAACATCCAATTGATTTTCACTTAAATTAAGACAGGTAAATATTTTAAGTTATTGTCACGCCCTTTTCCATTAAATACAATATTTAGTTAAACCATAATCATTTCCATTTTTCAAATATTTATCCTTTCTTACATCAATCTTCCATAAATTAGTGATAAATATTCATAACATAAACATTTTTTTAAACTTTGAGGTTATAACCGCTTCAACATTTTATGAATTTCACTTTTCCCATATAACGAACTGCAAGAATTTTGAAACAATAATGAACAATGAGCCATTTTGCGTCTTCCTTTTTTATGTTTTTAAGAAATCCGCCAACTAGATTGCAATTTTTGTTCCGTAACCATGACAATCCATTTTAAATTTTTATATTTTTGGAGGTTCGGATTTCACTCTAACACCAATCTTCTTGAAATTCTCAGGAAACCTCCCTCTTAATTCGGATAACATCCCATAATTTTCCTGTTCGAATTGATTCAACAATAAGCTAGTAGGAAGCACAACCATTTTTCGTTGCTATTGCAACTGTCATAACTTCGGATGAAGATTACTCATTAGCGCGGGCTTTATTTCGATTTTTATCGCACGAAACGTATTCTCCAGGTCATTTTACTACTAATAGCATAAGTCTTTTCTTCCAAAAATTGTTATTCACAAAACCACGGTCACCTAGCGTTTATGTAGGTAAAATGTCCAAAATGTTCAAATAAGTTTTCATTTACGCTTTGCACGATCACAAATTTTTGTCTTTATCACCTAATTACCCTGACACAACTTATGTACCTACTACTTAAAATTAACAAATTTTCATTTTTAGGTAAAGAGAAACCAAATATCCTCCACAAAGCCTCTCTCTCGTCTAACAGATTTGTCATTTAGGGCTTCTAAGAGTCCCTTTGAATAGCACCGATGCCTTGTTCTACTTAATTGGATGGACTAAATCAAGCTCGAAATCTCAACCGTGTCACCTTTTATCTATATCAACGCAGAAGCTTTGACAGAAGCCATTGATGCGCGAGCGACAGTGGTCACTAAGCGAAGTAGATTCGGCAGGGGCGTACCAACGAATTGGGGTGAGCGAGTTTTGTTTATTGTTGTGATTAATTTTAAAAGCGTAGTGAACGCTTTTGTTTTGGAGTTGTTTGTTACGAACGTCGAGATCGGGGAGGGAAGACAATTTTCGACCAACCTAACTCTTTTGTTGCCAATCGAGCAGAGCTCGATTAATATTTGTTTAGTCTTAAGATACTTATCAGATCTAATCAGTTGGGTATTTTGTTTTATGTTATCACACTCTCTGCGTCCAGTTTGTGTTACTTGTGCGATACGACCTGTGCAATTCGGCGTCGTATATTTTTATATTTGGTTATAATTAAACGCAGCTTACCTTTACTGGTGTTTTATTTATTCTTTAGCTTTTGCACTTTAGGTATCAACATCTTTGGCGAGCGGCATAAAGTGCATGGCGCCATATTTTTGAGCATTTGTGATTTTTGAGTGGAGCAAGAGTGATCTTGACTTTCAACCCCCCCATAAATTACTCTACCGTTAAGTTGAGCCGTAGCGCCGCTCTAGAAGACCAGGTAAAGGTAAGTTGGAAGCGTAGTCTAGCCAATTTTTGTTGCTGGGACGCAGCCAGGCAGCATATGTTGTACGCAACTGTACAATTCTAAATTTTACTAATTGACCTCAACTTTTTAGATTTTGGCAAGTACAAACCACCTCCGATAGTCAAACGTTGATACGCTTGGTACTCCGGGCTACTAGCTGTCCTCAAATAAGGATCAAAATGAAAAACAAACTTGAATACCAAACAAAACAAACAAATTTACATTATTACTGACATCATCGAATCATTCGTTACGGTCATTTAAATCAAAATGAATGGTTTTTACTAATCGTCGTAGGAATAAATAAAATAATTTTTCAATAAAAATTTTGTAAATTTCATTTCCAGATATTGCAGGAATAATGAGCGGCAAATACATTGTCTTCCACTTTAGTAGGATAAATTCTGTTTGCCCTGACCTCGGGCTGTCCTCTGTGAAAGACAGAACCGAAGTCACAAGTTTATGAGCATATTATTTGCTTTACATCTGAGGCAGCTTACTGGTCTCGTCTTATATGTGCCTGTAACCCTGGAGTTTTTGTTGATGAGGGCAAATCATCAACCCAGGCGGACCGCCAGCTTTATGTGCCCTCCGAAGCACGGAGACGATCATAAAAAATTTTAGACTTTTTCTGGATTCGAATCGGGTACCTTCCACAAAAAAAAAGTGCATCAAAAATTCATCCGTTTTCAGCCAATGAAATATTCAAAGTATTGATAAAAAAATCATTATATTGATGAAATTTGTTCATCAATATGATGAATTCTGTTCATCAGCTGAAAAATGATGAACCTTTCATCAATATGATTAAACATTTTTTTCAGTGTAGTGTCAGCAGTTATTCAGCTAACATACCAGGCTAATGACCGTCTCGAGGAAATTGTCAAGCATATTAAATCGCAGTAGTTGAGATGGTTGGGCCACATCATAAGAGCAAGCGACTCAACGGCGATTAAAGCAATTACAATATTGAAGACCGGTGAGAGCAGACCTCGGAAAATGCCGAGGATTAGATTGTGGGATTAAGTGATGAATGATCTGAGAGCGATGTAGATTAATGATTGGACTGAAAAGACTGGCGATAGACAAGGATGGAGAAGTATTGTTATGGAAGCTGTGAACCACCCCAGGTCATGAACACCTAAAGGACTGAAGCAAAAGAATGAGAATACCCACTTGAACATAATTTGTCATTACCGGGACTAATTCACCCAATGAATTGTAACAGCTGATGCAGTCATATTATACAACTTCTAATAGTTACCAACCTTTATACATAGGGAGATATACAGGGAGTCTCAAAAAACAACAATCACAATTTGAATTATAATGGAAGATTGTGGGACAAGACAGTGCCGTCGTCCGGTTTTTTATTAAATATAATTATTATATTATTTATTATATAATTATTATAATAATTATTATTATTATTAATATAATTATTATATTATTATATTATAATATAATTAAGTGAAATTCACAGGTCAAATAAATTAGTGGTTCCACGTCTAGAAATAGCTTTTACAATTTAAAAAAAAATTAGCATTTGCCAGGGACTCGGCTAGTATTCACGTTGTTGCTTAGACTAAGGGGGGGAGGGTCTGGACTCTCTAACCGCCGTCCCTCCTCTATACGTCCCTGATTACTAGACCTAATCACACAGCTAGTTACATACTAGCATACAATTTGAAATTCTTCTATATGCTTGCGTCTCTTTAAAATTCCTTTACTCAATGATTTTAATATTGTGAAAGCCATGATGTTAGGTTGGCACCTAATACGAAAAGATTATATAACTTATACAGGGTGACCGGTCGACCATCTGAACATAGGCAATTAACATAGGAAATTGATTTTTCTTTAATTCCTGATTCCCATCACAACGGATAAGTATGAAAATGGTATCAATTTAAAGAGATTTTTATTCATCTTCTAAAGATACCCAACACTTGATTCACTTTTAAATTCTCATAAAATTTAACCATGTATTTAGTAAATATTATGTTGGCATAGAAATTTAACGTTAAAATCTTACATCTTAACAGCACAATCTGATAATTTTACCCCCCCCCCTCATCGATTTTGTTATTAGGATTTAGATATCTACAATACAGTTTTCTATTGCATCTACTAGATATTTTCCAACTATATCTCGTGGATATCCAGACAAAGTCGGGTAGTGATGTTCATAAAATAGATATCCACTAATTGTCGGCTATAGATATTCACTAGATGTTGTGGAACGTGAATCTCATAAATATCTAGATAAACTATAAGCTGTAGAAACATGTTTTAGCCATCTACTGGATGCCTACTGTCTACGTCTATTGGATGTTGCACATAGTTTCTCTTGTAGATATACTGACCGATGTCTACAAAACATTTTTTTGTTACATCTACTAGATATTGTTCCAAATATATCTCGTGGATATCCAGACAAAGTCAGATGGTGAGTTTCATAAAATAGATGTCTACTAATTGACGGCTAAGCACATTCACTAGATATTGTCCAACGAATATCTCATAGATATCCAGATAAAGTCAATGCTATACATACATGTTCTAGCCATCTACTGGATGTCCACTATCTACACCTATTGGATATTGCACATACTTTGACTTGTGGATATACTGTCCGATGTCTATAATATATTATTCAATTATATCTACTAGATATTGTTCCAAATATATCTCGTGGATATCCAGACAAAGTCCGGTGGTGACGTTCATAAAATAGATGTCTACTAAATGTCGGCTATATACATTCTCTAGATATTTAAATTACTGTTTTAATTACATCATTAAATTACTCAAAAACCTATGTCAAGATGAAAACTTGGTTATTAGTAAAGCAGATAAGGGAATCACAGTAAAGATCTTAGATGGATAACATTTTAGATCGAAAATACATAAATAAATTGATTGATGATATTATATAATATTGTTCGACGAAATACCGAGAGACCCAACTCAAAAATTTAATAAAAAAATATATGATTTAACTAGAAGAACAAATACCTTAATATCAGAGCGGCCTCGGTTTAAAGTATGTAGTATGAACCCACACGTCCTCCTATTCTGTATGGATTACCCAAAATTTATAAAAAAGACATACCGCTACGCCCAGTGGTTTCATGTATTAACTCCCCGAGTTATTTTTTTATAAACGTATTAATGATATACTCGTTAGGTTTCCGTATAGATCGACACTGACTGTGAAGAACACGTCTGAATTTAAAGACCTCTTAAAAATCCATAGTACAAGAAAACTAAATATACATAGATTAGTATCTTTAGGTGTAAAAAGCCGTTTCAGGTCAATTCCGAAACAGAAACTGTTTACGATCTTGAAACGTTTAATTCACAATAGGAACTTAGAAGAAGTGAAACAATAAGAATTGTTAAAATGTTATTTCAGGTTTGGAGGAAAGTTCTTTATACAGAAAGACGGCTTACCAATGGGAGTTGATCCTATTTTGGCTGAAATTTTCATGAAGGACTTCGAAAATCGAATATTCGCCACTATTGGCTATTGAATCTCGTCGTGTTTTGGTGCCGTTATGTAGATGATCTGTTTTGCATATGGAAAGGTTCGGCCCGCTAACTATGTTTATTTTTAGCTTTTTTAAATTCTTTGAAGGAAAAAATCCAATTTACTATGGAAGAAGAAAAGTATAATAGCCTGAATTTCTTAGACTTAACTATAACCAAGATGGATGAAAGCTTAGATATAAAAATCTGTAGGAAACCCACCACGACTGACACTATTATACCGATCTCATCCAGTTCATCGTAGAAAATTAAGATTGCCACTTTTCATAGTTCTATTGATACGACTTTTCAAAATCCCGATGTGGAAAGAAAATTTATATAACGCTATTTGAAACATTTGCGTTCCTTTTTGGATCCCTGCTTTAATTCATACAAAATTAGTTGTTATTGCTCGAACAATTATTATTTGGAAACTTTACCCCCTCTATTCGACTTCACCCTAGTTTACGGTACCCAGTTATAGCACTAATTATCATTTATTGGATAAATAATGTAAAACAAATTCATTCTAATATTTTGAAGCAGACCAAAGAAAACGAAAAAAGGGTGAAAGTTTTAATTTTTTATTAAGGCAGGCTTCGACTGGCAATAAGGTAATAACCATTTTCACTTACTTCAGAATTTGAAATTTTTTTATCTATTATAATATACACGGGGTTTTTGCAATTTTGTACAACCCATGGGTGCACGTTAGAGAAGTTGGTAATGGCATTTGGACCATTTGGTACCTCATAATAACATAATAGTATTTTAAGTCATTTGTCATTCTTTAGACTGTACAAAAGGACACCGTTCAAAAGTGAAGTGATGATATTTTTTTGAAAATTATTCAAATCACAATAAAAGTACAAAACTATAAGGTTAGTGGTTAAATAAATTGGAAAACGTATCTGGTGATAACGTAATATTACTTTTATTTTGTCGTATTAACAAGAAAATACCCTCGCTTATTTGTTTTCACACATTTGAGAGTCACAATTTTTTGTGACCTTTGTTTATTATCTCAAAACAAAGAACTAGGTATAAGTGATTTGAAAATAAATTGGAAAAAATATCTAGAAATATCCGTCATAATGATTAACAGCATCGATTTGAAAGGAAAGTTTGTTTTTAGTATATTTTATTAATTAGATGCTTATGTGGGTATATTAATCATTTCAGACGAAAGTGGTTCAAAAATTAAAGAGATTTCCTGCGACGTTCATGAATCTAGCTTTGAAATTTGCAAAGAACTGATGGAAATAAAAGCCACTCCGATGGAACTGTGAATAATCCGGCAAGTACCGAAGCACTACATCTGGAAAAGGTGAATCTTCAAATTTCTTCATCTTCAAATTTTGCATTAGATAACATAATTTTATTATTTTTTTATTTTTATTATTTTATTGTTTAGGCATTCGTGATTTGTTTCAAAAAAGTACATGTTTATAAAGTAAAATTAAGAAATAGAACCACCATAGAACAGATTCATCGAGTAGCATAAACTATAAGAGCCAAACTACACGAGCGTTGTTTCCGTCGCGTATCGTCCGCTCTATTGAAAACCACATGTTTAAATGGAGCAAACTACACGAGCGTAATGCATTGAAAATTACCTATCGTCAATAGGGCGGACAATAAATACGCGACGGAAAAAACGCTCGTGTAGTTTGGCCCTAAGAGAGAGCTTGGAAGAACGGAAGTTTTGTTCAGCAGCCTTTATCGACGTGACCCAGGCATTCGACAAGGTTTGGCATGATGGTCTGCTGTACAAAATAAAACAACAATTGCAGTCCAACTACTACCACCTAATCAAATCATTTCTAACAGATAGATTTTTTCAGGTCAAATTCCTTAACGAATACTCTGCACTTGTCCCGATTCACTCCGTCGTTTCTCAGGGTAGCGCACTGAGTCCTATCCTATACACCCCATTTACTGCAGACTTTCCTGTCTCTCCAAACGTTATGGTGGCCACCTTTGCCGACGATACGGCCGTGATGACTTCACATGCAAACCCATCCATTGCCTCCGACTTGCTTCAGCCAAATATGAACAGCATATACAAAAATGGTTGAAAACCTGGAGAATTAAAGCGAATAAAGAAAAATCAGTCCAAGTCACTTTCACAACACGTAATTTTAAATAGAAAAGTACTCCCCAGGCCGAAGCTACTAAGTACCTCGGGATGCATCTAGGCAGAAGACTTACCTGGAAGAAACACATATGGTCCAAACTTTAAGTTATACAAATTGAACTGGCTAATTGGTCAGAATTCTCGACTAAGTATGGAAAATAAACTTCTATTGTATAAAACCATCATCAAGCCCATCTGGTCTTACGGCATCCAGCTGTGGGGTTCTGCCAGCAACTCTAATATCGAAATTCTACAACGATTCCAGTGTAAAACGCTAAGAAAAATCTGTAACGCCCCGTGGTACATCACAAACGAGGTGAAAACGGTCAAAGAAAAAATCCAAGCTTACAGTACCAAGTATTACCACAGATTAATCGAACATCCAAACAGCCTTGCCGAAAGACTATCAATCATCAACAACCCAGCAAAAAGGCTCAAAGACACCGTTTCCAAGATCTACCAGAAAGATTTAATTGTAAATAAAAATATCATAATATCATGTATTATTTAGTTTTGAATATTCAATAGGTTTTAGTTGGAAACTGTCACTGGATAGTCTACCAATCGAGTCACTAACAGTCAAAAGTTTTACTTATTGTACCAATGTACAGATTGTAAAATCAATAAATGGATTCCAAAAAAAGAAAAGAAATAAAGTCTTTTGAAAAAATAAGTATTAAAGCCCATGCACCAGGAGACCTGGTAGGGAAAGACTACATTGACAATTTAATTGAGAATAGGCCAGGTCAACGAAATATTTTGGTCATAGACACATACTGTCATTAAACCTAAAACTATTCTGGTCGCCAATGCAACGTATTTCAATAATCTATTGAAACACCACACGATTACGTTCTCGTGTCATTCGACGTGAATTCACTAATCGTACCATTTACTTTCATCCCGATAAACACATTTACACAGCTGATATCTACGCCTGTCCACGAAAAAAAAAAGAAGCACTTTGAGTTGCATGTTTCAGGTACAAATCACAATTTGCTGAGGACAAACGTAAAATTGTTAGTTTTAGACAGTAGTTAGTTTGGTTGTAGCAACCTGGAGAGTGAAGAAGTGAAACGAAGAAGAGCAATTATTTCCATGCATTGCAAAAATCCTGGAATGTCGCAAAGAAAACTCAAAAAAATTGAATATACCGAAATCGACGATTCAAAATATGCTGGCCAGATTTAAGGAACTGTAGTGTTGAGTAACACTGGTTTCGGTAGAAAACGGAGTTCAGTTGACCATAAATTAAAAAACAAAGTGATACAGGAATTCAAGCTTAAACTAACACATTACTAAGAGATATAGCCAATAAAGTCGGTATATAAGAAATCAAATATTCAAAATATAAAAGCTCCTACTGAATTAAGAAGCTATAAAATACAGATGATCGGGAATAGGTTTGAAACTCAAGAATCTACAGCGAAAACTAGAGCGCGAAACTTGTATGCCGATTTGTTAACGGATGACGAAACGAAGTTTGGTTCAAAGCGGTCAAGTAGCCTAGGTGAAAATGAGAGTCAAACAGACAGACATTCATTTTTATATAATATAATAATGATTAATCCACATTAATTTGTCTATTGTCGCGCCACCTGTTGACGACATTTTGTGCTTTGTATTTTATTTGGCGAATTTAATGGGACCTCTTATCTCATATTTTTAAAGATAATCCTGCACAAAAACCTTCCCCAAGACCTACCGAGTAAGTGTGCAAAGTTTGGTTCAAATCGGTCAAATGGCCTAGGAGAAAATTGAGGGACAAACAAACAGACATTCATTTTTATATATAGAGATTTTGCAATAAAAAAATACACGTAATGTTGAGGGGAGGTTGTGGTTAACTTAAAACCTCGTGAAGTATCACCAAGGGGGAGGGAGGGTACAAAAAGTGGCTTAAAAAAAGCTTACGTGATTAAAGGACGACTCATAACCAAAAATTTTTTATTTTTTTGTTATCAAAAACCTCAATTTAAATATTTTGGTTTGGTTTTTGGATATAAGAGTATGTGGCCCTGTGCTCTATAAGACAAGCCACCACTGTAAACTTCTATAGCTTTCTTAGAAAGATCCAGATTACAAATTCAGATGTATTTAAACAATAACAGGTTATCATACTATATGAATCATTATGCATGCGTCATCATATGAATGATCACGGATGAGTCATCACACATTAATCATCGAATATACTCGTAATTAACCATTATTGTTTCGTAACAATATGATTTTGAACAGCTCAAGTAAAAATGCATTTAGAAGTGTTCATCGTGCGTAAGAAAAATGGAAACGAAATTAATAAAATGTATGCAGTCAAATATGTGAGTTTAATAACGACCATAACACTGATTTAATCATTTATAATTAAAATAATTTACACCTTTGAAGAAGGAACACGTTTTATTTGTTTTAGAATATCTTTGTGGAGGTAGTGTAAACGACCTTTTAAGAAATATACCCATATTGAACGAACAAGCCGCATCTTTTTATGCAAAGGAAGCAATAATAGGTTTGGAATATTTACATTCTCAAGGAATCATAATTATACAGAGATTAAAAAGCATCCAATATTTTACTTGAGTCAATTGGGAACATCAAACTAGCCGATTTTGAGTGTAGCGAAGAAAACTTATTTGCAGTAAAGAAATAAGTACGATTATTCATTTTATACACCCGAAGTTGTATTCAAATGAGGTCAGAGATTTACGGTGAATTGGTGGTCACTTGGCATACTATTTTATAAGATGGTGGTCGGAAAGTATCCCTTGACAATCAGAATAAAAAAATGTATGCAAAAATTGTGGAAAGAAAATGTAATTTACTAGAAAAGTTATAGATAAGTAGATGCAAAAAGTCTAATAATAATGCACAGAGAAAAATGTTTGGTATTTGGAAGTAATTTTTACGTCAAATTGAAGTTCAAATGTTTTTTTCAAATCAAATATTTACTCTAATTGATGTAATATTTACTTCAAAATTAGTGCGAAGATTGGTTTTTTCTGTGTATGGAATGCAAAAAAAAAACTATAAACGGATGAGAAAAACAGATTAGGTTATGCGGTAGCCACGGTAGTTAAAAAACACCGATTTAAAAAAAAATACGTGTGGGGCTAAAGATGCTCAACGTTTACGAGCTTTTTCCATAACACATTTACATATTTAAATAAGAGATTTAAAGCAAACAAAAATTAATTATAAGTACTACCCCAAACATTAATTGGTTTTCCACATTCTTGATATTTACGAATACATCGGTTGTTGTTGCTGTATTCTTATCTTTTTTATTTGATTTAGTGATACAAAATTAAGAACAAGAACAATAATTATTTAAATATGTATTTTTACGGACACACAAAATTGATTGATCTGTCTATTTGAAAGCCTATAAATAAATGTAATAAAGAGCCAAATTTCGATATTATGGACAATTTACAATTTCACTGGATTTTACCTCACAGAAAACAACAATAGAATGTACATTATTGTCAGAAGACACAGAAGATGAATTAAATTAGCGTTTAAAAATTAATCCAAATGGCTGCAATAACGATCGTATCAGTAATATTAACACATTACCTTCCGGAAGCCCAAAAATTAGGGATTGCCACTGTCGAAATTTTTTGACTATCGATAGTTAGTAACTAAATACCAAACCGAATAAAAACCGACAAAGTAGTTTATTTTTTTTTAGTGAAACCCTGTGCGAAGCTAGTAACAAATAAAAAAAAAAAGAAATCTAAGTAGTCTTCAGCGCGATAAGACACCCAAAAGGCAATATCTCTGAAATACGTGCAAGTGATAAAATTCCTAAGATTGCTCACATAATAATAATAATACATGATTTGATTTGCTGATTGTCAACCTGAAATTCCTTTTATCAAATTATAAGTTTGGATGAGATTAAATTTTTTCCCACTTACTAACAATGAGATTTTTAAACGAGATGTAGGTGGCGTATGGTCCCGACGTGATTGCATCTTTCAACGCAATAAATGGTAGCCTTCAGGAAGCTAGTTCGGGCAACTAATAGAAGAACATCTCTGTAGTATAATACACAAATAATAATAAAATTATCACCACACCTGGAATCGATCTTCTCCAGTAATAATAGTGGCGAGACCCGAGATTGTACACTAACCCTTATTTTTATAAACGGAGGCAAAGAGCTGGTTCGAAAAATCCAATAAATTACTTCCTCTCTTGTTCCCAGAATATAGTATCGGGTGCAACGATTAAATAAATACTCGCAGCCGCTTGCCTTGATATTATCACTACACTAAAGGATAAACATAAAAAGACAAGTAGGCCACCAAAAGCAAAGAAAACACTTGCTTCAGAACAAACTGTGACGCTAGAAGCAATGATAACATTTATCGAAAGAATGGTTCGCCAAATGTTTGTTAAGTTTTACGATCACAGAATAAATTGGAAGTTTCCAATGTGAAATTATTAGATGGTTAATTTCACAACAAATCGGCGGAGAAAACGACAAAATGCAACTCGCTTGCAATCCAAATGACAACGACGCTGCGTCGAATAGCAAAAATCTCGATCTCAATATATCCGTGATGACACGATGTTGAGCAAGTATAATGAAATGAAATAAGTAAACTTACCCAAAAATATCGGTAAAACGAAATTAAATCACTTCACCACACACAATCGAAGCTTCAGCCTCACTTGAGATTCCAGCCTCATCTGCCTTTCGTGGATCACTGCCGGCACGAGTATGCCATGCGCAATTAATTGCAGGGCAAATAAATTGTTACACTATTTGTCGCAGAAGCATCTCAATTATACGTTTAAATTTGCATGCGATTTAGAAATTAAATTTCGTTTATATGTATTTGTGGTGTCTTTATTTTTGGTATTAAAATGGGTGAATGCAAACGAAGAGGAAGAAAAACAACCGAAAATCAAATGGAAATCGTTGTAAATTTTATGCAAGGAAATAAAATATTTTCAACTGGTAAATGCCATCCATCCCAACCCAATGAGTTGGAGGAAAAATGGTAAGAATTAGCCAGTACGTTATACTTGGAACCAGGAGGTGCTAACAAAACTGTTAAGCGGTGGCCAACTGTAAGTTTATATTTTTAGTGAAATAGTTATTTACATATGTCAAAAAAATGACACATTACTAGCGAGAAGCATTGTTAAAATAGGAGGCACTTTGTGCCGAGTATTTTAGAGCTCTGAGTAAAGTGATACATTTTTCCGAAAATCGTAAAAAAGCCATATTTTAAAACACCAATTGAACAGCAGTTCTTCAGCAAGCTTCCGTCATTGGTTAGCATCACTGGTAATCGAATAAAAGTGATTTAATTTAACTACATTTTTCTATAGAATTCATCCTAACTCCCAAAGTCATCATCTGAAAAAGGGACATGGACCCATCGTAAACACGGCGACCTGTCATTCCACCTTACGCAGTGCTTTAACAGCTACCTATTCAAAATCTGCAGGGCGACGTCACCATCGTGTAGCTACTGCCCGGAGGTCGACACTCCGGAGCACACAATATACCAATGACCGAAGTGGGATACAGAACGAGCAAAAGTATTGGGCCTCATAACTCCGGAAACCTTCGTGGACGGACTCATGTCCTCCAAGGAAAACTGGATAATTATCTAGCAGAGAATGATAGCAATGATCCTAACGAAGAAGGAAATGGACGAAAGAACGAGGCAAATTGAGCCCAGCTTATAATGGCAATACTTGAAGAGAAAAGTCCCGAAAGGGTGAAGTTTTTCTTGCAGACAAGAAATAATGCTAGAATCAGCTGAAGCTGATAGAAGAGCCGCTACTTAGAAGAAACACAGTTGTCAAGAAGGAGAAATACGCTAAACGGAAACACTTGCCAACTGACCAAACTGTGTTCCAACATCGTTGGTCTGGTGCAGGCCCTAAAATCACGCTCGACTAGAGGGGTGGGGTGGTTAGTCAGTAAGAATCTGACACGGCCATAGAAAGTCTTATTCATTAAAGAAAAGTTCCCTATAAAGCAGTTCAATATTGGTTTAAGAACAAAAGTGTTAAACAGAAAACCTTGGAAACTTTGTTTCAAGGTTTGTAATCAAACCTGTAAATAATAACATTCTTCTTTTTTGTAAATAAACTTCCCCTCCGCTGAATCGGTCTGTACTTACACAGCATACAAATATCTGCAAGTATCTAATAATCCTTTCTCCTAGGGTCTCTGTTGTTGGACGTCAATAAAAAAATAATTCTTTTCTCCTTTTATGTTTTAATTTCAAATAATTAATTATCGAAGATCATCGTAATATAATAAACGGATCAATTCTACTTAAATAAGTTAATCCGATAAGTAGTTAATTTTTTCTATGTAAGGGAACGCAACGACATTAGAATTAGTACCTACAAACAACATGAACAAATCAGTAAACAAAGAATATGGTAATATTCAATCCTTGCAGCATTTGCTCAGAATCATTAACAGGTAATTAAATTGAGTCGGCCAATTGTTGTATCCACAAATTCTGCAGCTTATGCATTACAATCTGGGCTAAAGATAATTCAACGTGTCCGTTGGATCGTTTAACATTCGAAAGAATTGCTATCAGAAACAAATTTAACGGTCCCATCGTACACACCATTAAAATCGAGACGATAAATTTTGTCAAATATTTGAAAAACCTCATGAATTTTACAATGGATACTTACGAGTCAGATGGAAAACATAAGTATTTTGCGGGCAAATTAAAAACCATTATTAATGCTAATAATCTGTTGAAACAATGTTATATATGACAACAAATTTATAATTAGATTTGTCGATGTAAGAAATAATGACATAGCACACAAAGAAGTGAAATAACAAATTACCTAGTCAATGCTTCAAAGATTTTCCGTGGAGAATTACAAAAGGCAATCCAAGAAAGATCAAACTACGGATTCAATCAATTTCAGAATCAACACAATGGTGAAGAACAGACATATTTTTAGGAATTAGTTGAAGACTATATAAATTCAGAAATTGAAAAATTTGAATATGTTAGCAGATTCGAATTTTATATAGACTTGTTTCAGATAATAATTAACTGTCATGAGTTCATAAGTAAAACATTTATTACAACATTTGTTGATTATGATGATAACTTAGCATCTGGCGATGAGGTGCTAAGTTCCATATTAGACACAGTGAAGGATAGAGAACTGCAGACGGTAATCAAACAATGCACACCAGAATAAAATGTATTTAAGTTGTTTTTCATTGTAAATAAATAAAAATTAATAATAATATATTGAACAATACTGCTGGTCAAATTTACAAGAATAAGTATTGTGGTTCAATTCTACTTTACTATATTAATAATTGATTAACTTGTTTTCGTTTTTAATCAACTTATTGTGAAAAAAGTGTGTTCTGTGGGATATGCAACGCAAAAATCTCAATGAAGACATTCTCAGGCAAGCACGTGCAATGGATCCAAATCAGCAGCATTCGGACAATCTCTGACAAAACCGCTCAAAAAAATATTCCATGTTAAAAAAATAACTGCAGGTAGTTCGCTGTCAATAGACCGACAGCCAACAGCTGAGATGGAAAACTACAACAAAGAAATCGTAGCGTAGTTAATGGCATCCAAGCATAGTGCCGGAGGCACTTTGATCTTGTTCATCTGGTGATAGAATGTTGGTAATAAAAATTCTTTCGAATTGGTTGGTTGTAGTTAAAATAACCGTAGAACGGCGAGGGGAGAATAATAATTTATAAACAAGGCCGTTAAGGTGAAATTTAAAGTGATTGGACGAAGAAATCGTAGCTACTTGTCTTAATATTATCACAATTGGAAAAACATAAAAAGACAAGTAGGCTACACCAATAGTAAAAACAATTATTACTTGTGTTAATTCAACATTGCTGGAAAATTGCGAGCAAAGATAAAATTTTATCGATAGAAATTGCTCGCCAGAAGTGTTCGATTTCAAGAAAGTTGCCGGATTTAAAATTATTAAAAATAATTTTACAACAAAATAAAACGCAAAACAATCGAAATTTTCGTTTAAAAAAATCCTCGCGGTAAACACGATTACCAAGGTACAAAAAAAGATGTTAAATCAAGTAAACATTAAATAACTAAGATTAAAAATCAAAAAGGTATTTCCACAACGTTAATAGCCAAAAATCAAAACTTACCAAAATTTTGACGAGACAACACTTGAAACACTACACATCATCTTAAAACCGATTTCCTAGCGTCCCAAACCGCAAACTTTTCCTCAAATCAGATTCTCGCCTGCGCACGACTTATGTAGGCAGGGGCGTACTCGGAAAAACAAAATAAATTACTAAAATTTGTTACATGCATCCAAAAAACGTATTAACTACAGATTTTAATCTGTGTTTAAAAAACACAGGGGGAATTTTCGTTTCACGTGGTGAAAATAGGAGTTTTACTTATATTAGTAAGCAAGTTGGGTATCACAGACGTACTATAAGCAGATTTTTTAAAAAATATGCCATTAGTGCCAATTGAAAGTACTTCACAGAGGGAATTCGGAAAGAAAAACCACCAAATTGAAAAGTCGTAAGCTTCGCAAATGGGCGTTAAAAGATCGCTTCAAATCTCGAAGACAATTATTGAAAACAGTTGAAAGATGAACTTAGCGTAAATATTAGCACAATAACTATTGGTAATCGTTCAGTTGAATTGAAAGCGATAGAAGTTGGTGAATGGCTACTTAAGATTGAAGACAGGCAGATATTGAGAAGTATTGTAAAGACGCAGCGACATGTGCAAGGTTATTATGAGAGACAAGTTAGGAAATATAAAGTAGGTCCAACTTTTGATGTTACATGAGGTTTAATGCTCCCCTTCAAACGGATTTGTAAATCCCAGACCGGGATAGCAATATTCACTATGAATGTATAAAGCTATAAATAAAAACAAAATAAATTAAAATTTGGGCTTCTCCCCATTATTTGTGTATTAAAGTATTATCTAAGTATTTAATTTTATTATAAATTATTAAATATCATATTAAATAATGTAAAATTCTTTGGGCAGTTTTAGAAACCACTGGAATTCCGAAAAAATCTTTGATAATCCTTGGAATTACATGGAAATCGTTGAAATGCCGAATCCTGTGTACAAAATTTTTTCAAGATATTTCTTCTCCTTATTTCAAGAAGTCTTCCTCGAATTGAACTTAAATTAAGTTATAAAATAATATGAACTTGCTAGATCAGTAGAATTCAAGTAACGGTTTACTAGTAGTTAAACTGTAGTAATTAATCATTTTTGTTCTTGACGTTTAGATAAGTTTTAGTAATTAAATCATAAAGAGAATAAATATGAACCATTGAGGATAAACCAACGGTTCAGTATTAACAACAATATATTCAAACATATAGTGAAAGCCCAGAGCGTCAAATAGAATGAGAACATCGCTACAAAGTAAGCTAAAGGTTATAGCATGCAGGATAAAGAAAAAGAACTCCGAGGAGAAATTGTTTGCCGAAAATAGAAAGAAGACAAACCTAGAAGCAAAATAATATGAATTGGAAACGTCCATTATCCCGAAGAACATTAAAAAAGACGGATTGGTCGATCGGACATCAAATCGTCAGATTATAAAGCATAATATAGAAGAAAACAGATTTCCGTTGACGATTTGTTATCCAGAAAATGTTCTGTAATTTGATTGGCTATTGGTAAAAAAATAATCAATCACAAACTAACTCTAAAAAAGTAATCATTTGTTATTAGTTATATTGTGCCGAATTAAATAAACCAGTAAATACCAAAGCAGTGGCTAATAGAATTTTAAATCTATTTAACAAAGCTGCAGATCATATTTGTTGAAGTGTTCGCCATATACTTTTTTTAAGCAGTAAGTTTTGTGCGGTAAGTAAAACGTTTTTACACATTTTAACTCATAAAATTGTTTATAGAATTATATTGGGTATCAAATAAATTTATCGATGTTCAAAATTGTATTGAGCGATCTTTAGAAGAAGTCTTTCTCTAGTTCAACTTAAATTAAGTTGTAACAAATAATATGTATTTGCTAGATCAGTAGAATTCAAGTGACTGTTTTAGTGGGTAATTAAGTTGTTTTGTTCTTGATGATTAATGTTTTCCTGTTTTGCATGTTTTCGTTGATTCGGTTATTAATAATCTGTGGTGTTTGAAATAAAGGTTTTTAATTGTTAATAGGATTTAAACGCACTAAAACTGTACTGCGTAGAATTTAAAATTGATAATCTTATCGAGGTTTATTTCTCCCTTTAATTCTGTAGTCAACCATAATTGTAACATTTATTTATGCTTTAGAACGCCTGGAAGAACGCCTTATTACGATTTTTTTAATATTATTTTAATTTATTTATAAAAGCCCTACCATCACCTGTGAAAAGTTAAAATACTTTCCACCTTTGTCACACATTAAACTTTGTTCACAATTTCAGTACATCAAAAAAATAAGATACCGAATTGAATAAACATGAATCATTGAGCAACGGCTCATTATTAACAACAATATATTCACACATATTCAGAAAGACAAGAGCGACAAATAGAATAGGAATATCGTCATATAATTGTGTAGCGCTACACATGCTAACGTTATAATCTCGACTTTATTTGCTGCCAATCCTATCGGATTTAATAAAACTCAAAATCTATTGGCAAGAATTCCAAAGCGTTTTCAATGATTCTCCTAGCTCTAGAGAGGCGATAATTGAAAATTTTATTTTCTATGATAAATTTCTTTGTGGATACGGTTTCATAATTTTGGGAGTCAATGGAAACGCATCGTCGGCTACAATCACGTATGGGATATGGTTAGTATTCAACGTTAGATTCCAAGAATTATTTGTCAACGCCTTGGCTAAATTACACTCTCGAAATACTCCACCATCACTTATTCTTCCGTTGACACCTATATTTACTCTGTCCCTCTTACTCTTGCTCTGTCGGTATTGGCAGATGAAACAGGCATGTTTCGAGGATGTTCTTATTTCTTAAGCAACACCGACGACGAACAGTATCACGCATTACGTGCAAAAGTAGTGAACTACATTTCTCTGCACTCGAACGATTTTTCATCATTCGTACCGAACAATGACTTGTCAGCTTACTTATCTGGAATGGCAAGGAAATACGAATATGGTGATCATATCGTATTAGAAGCGATTAGCCGTTTGAAAAACGTAACCATCGCAATTAATAGAATCAATTTTGATACTGCAATTTTAGAAAATTCTAACAACAATTCTATTAAATTAATGTACCATAATTTGCATTATTGTCCTCTTATAGCTTACGAAGATTTCGTATCAGTCGTTAAAATTATGACAGTTAACTGCTGTTACAAGAGAAATCTTTATTAAATATTCAATTTGAAATGCCAACAGCGAGTCCAAATATTATCGAATCAATATCACAAAAATAATTCGGCAATAGCATTTGCTGCTTTTTTTTATATAAGTAATAGCATTACATTCTAATTATTAGAATATAGCTGTCCTTTCGGACTTACAAAATCCATTCATTGAGGTGGATTAATCCTCGTATTTACAATTTGCTTCTTTTGGTGCCGATAAAATGGATTCTCCTTGGGGTGCCGGTCCTTATTCGCATAAAATAGGTGGCAACATTTTTCATACCACTTCTAATTTGAAAATTTTCTTTCATCGACAGCGACGAAGCCAACTCTTTTAGACTCAATAATCCGGTTAACGAGGATTGTCGAGAAATCATTCATAAGTTGGATGCATGGTTGCGAAATATTAACGCCTATGCCCAACAGTACAAAAATTTGAGAGAATTTGAAGGGGAAACTCGAGCAGCTTGCAAACTAAATACAAGGTTTACCAATAAAAAAATCTTACACCCTATGTCTTCTAAAACAAGTAAATTCCGATCAGCATAGATACACTTAGCGCATCATAAAAAGCCGCACTTCTTTATTGTTTTAAAAATACATGTAAATTCATTTATACACCTTTAGTCATAAAAATTGCTTATTTTTATGATAAGATAAAAAAATATTACATATTTAATATTGTTATCAGAAGTCTTTGTATGTGCACTGCAGTTAGGGTTGCCAGCCATACTTTATAATAACGTATCCTACTTTATTTTTGATGAATATACTTTATACTTTTGCGTAAAAATAAAGTATGCAAAAATACTTTATTTTGAATCTTTACTTTGAAACGGTAATTGCAAAGGTTCAATTACTAGAAAGTACATTAAATATTAAAATGGATGATTTATATTCCGAATCAATCAAAGAAAATCTACTAATAATGAAAAAGAATTTTTAGAGAAAAGTACTGCTGAAAAATGGCAATATATACTTAAGAATGCGTCTGATAACTTACCAAATATAAAAAAATTATTTCGTATTTGCTCTCTAATCCCGCAAACTCAGCTTTCACCGAAAGATATTTTTCAGTGATGAACGTGAAGTGGCGAGAAGAGAGAAACAGATCGTCTATATATTTAATAAAAAATGAATTATTTATTTATTTAAATCTAGACTTAGATTGTAAAACCAGCTATGACACTTTTAAAGACAACCAGAGATTGTTAACTTGTGCTAAAAGCAGAACAAAATATGTATTGAAGGCAATAAACACTTAAATTTAAAGAATAGTACTTTTTTTCCTTACAAAAATTTATTCTTATTCAAAAGATTTGCTACAAAGATTGGTAGAACTAAGAACTAGAACTAGGCACGAAAAGCTTTCAAAACAGTTGTGACCAATTTTTTGGAAATGCCGAAGCTGAACATTACAAAGATCTTGTGAGTGAATTACTTAGTAGCTATGGAGAAATCGGATGTAACATTTTTTTTAAAACTTATCTTTTGGATGTTCATCTTGATTTCTTCCCGGAAAATTTGGGTGCCGTAAGCGAGAATCCTGCACCAAGAAGCCATGAACAAGCGATACCAAGGGAAATGGAGTCCTTATTACTTGCTAATTACTGCTGGAGATTAATCCGTGATGCCTCAAAAACCAAATATCGCCGTATAATAACCTCAACAATATTTTGAGGAAAGTGCAACAATAAAAACATAGCGATATTGATATACATACTTCCGTATAACGCAGAACATGTTGTAGCAGAAAAACTGTGGGTGATAGAGAAAATCCAAGGTCATTTTTTGGTGTAATTTTACATAACATACGCCATATTCTATCCATGTCACAAAAAAGTTGATATTTGTTTAGCAGTCTGAATGAGGGTGATTTGTAATGATAAAAAAAATGTGGAGTATAAACCAAATATTTTTGTTTATTTAATAAACAGCGGCCATAATCTGGAACAACAATTTGGAACTGGAATAGAAAATCATTTTGGAACTGAAAAGAATAGTTTTTCTTTAAAGTGGGAGACAGAAGAGGTACCCAAAACCCATTTAAAATCACCACAAGGACAGAAGTTCAGGTTTGCATAAAAATAACTTTTAAAGTGCTCGCGATTTAATCGGAATCTTATTCGGTTCGGAATAACGATGCGTCACAAAATTTTGAAACGGCATGGTGGCTGGAAATCTGCTACGGTAGCGAAAGGGTATGTGGAACAAAGTGTAAATCATAAAAAGAGAATTGCTGAACAAATATTTGGCCAGAGCAAAAGTGAATTCACAACGGCGACGGTGGCAACTACCAAATGTAAAAAACCAAATACCAAAATCGTATGAACGCTCCAGGTAATATTAATACTACAGAAACAATAATACGAACTAATGATGTAAATCGTATGTTCCATATCGCACATTGTTCTAATTTTGTAATAATTATTCATCCATCTAAAAATTGATGACAAATTTAATTCATTAATATTTATTTTTTAAATGAATCATGCTAAAAATAAAATTACTTTTAATTTGTAAACTTAATTATTTAGCTATACAATTGCTTTACCTTTTATGTACAAGTGTTATAATTATGGATCAAAAGCAAAAAATAAAACATGTGCAGCGATCAAAATAACTTGCAACATAAGAAATTCGGAGAGACAATAAAGTAAAATATGTACTCATGGAATTTGTACAGCGATCAGAATAACTTGCAGCAAATAGAAATTCGGAGAGACAATGAAATAAAATATGTACCTACTCATGGACTTTGTTCGCAACCAATAACATTAAATAATTATTAATGTAATCAAGGTCTGAACATCCTAATAGACTATTTTAATTTATTTTTCAATTATTACACAAATTTTCTTCTATATATTTTATAATAAAACATCTTTCAGAAATGAATAACAACTCGTATTAACTTACCACCTGTTTCTTCTGCGAAAATTATGGAAACTGGGAATCTGAGTGCGCAGGTGTAAAACAAGTTGATTTTGTGATTCAAAAACATTGATTAATACCAGTTAATTTTTTATCTAAATGTTGAGATTATTTTATAAAAAATTGGAAACAACATTTGTCCTACTAAAAAAATGGTATAATCAAGAGTGTGCCCCCCCTCAAATATGTAGCAATTACTCGGTGATAAAAAATGATCAATACCCGGCTAATTTTTTTACTATAGATTGTAGAAAATTAGCATAATTAAATGACCACATTGTCCTACAAATACATTGGTAGGTTTTCCTACACTCGAAAGTTGTCGAACCCACAGTAATACGTTTTTTATTAATACCTGTAGGACACTAAAACTACATGATATATTAGCATATTCCCTACACAAATTAACCAATGTCCTACAAAAAATAGGTAGTTATCGCTAGTCCTACAAAAAATGTGTAAATTGGAACAATGCAAAAGCAGCATAAATAACAAATATATTTTTTTTAAGTTTACTATTAGAATTAATCCAACAATATTTCTACCATATTTGTAAATATCCAAAAATTCATTTTATCAAAAATTTTAATATTTAATTTCATTCTTACCACACACTTCAGTATGCTTCGCTTGTTCGCATAATATATTCCTTGCCTTCCAAAATATAGAATTATTTTTTTGTTTAAATATAAATATATTTCCAGATCTTGTAAAACTAAAATTTTGAAATTTGACTGACATTTAAATGACATTAAATTAAATATATAAAAGCACAAATATTGTCACTGACTTAGACGTTTTAAGTTATTTAAATTTTATGTTCATCATCTGATGGTTAATAATTTGATTTTAAACAATTCAGTATTTACATTTATATTATTATTTATAAATTATTGACCATCACTTTGTTATAATTGTTATTGAAATATTGCAATATGTTTTTGCTTTTACTCCTTTATGTATGTGAACTTATATTATTTTGTTAATTTTCAATTTTAATAATCTGTATCAATTAGCAGAATATACAAATTAAATACGTGGTTAACGTATTTAGGAAAGAGGAAAAAAATCCAACAATATAGTTTTCTATATGATAAATCTTTAAAAGATTTTAAAGATATCGCCAAGAAAAATAACGCATGGGTGGAAATGGCGGAGACACTTAACTGTGGGGGTAAGCTTCTTCTAAACTATTCGGCATTTTGTATATCCCAAATTTTTTATAATTTTAGTGGACAAAGTGAAAAGTAGATGGAGGAATTTGCGGGAACGCGTTACGAAGGAAGCAAAAAGTTCCCAGCCCAAAAGCGGACAGAGCATCAGTGAAAATTCCATGTGAGAATCGTTCGAGTCAATGAAATTTCTAGAAAAGCATGTAAAACCGAGAAAGACGGTTGCTTCTTTCGGTGAAGGGCGAAGCAAATACATCTGTTTTCCAGAGTTCACAAAATTCAATAAACTTGATAAATGATGAAGAAGTTGAGGACCCCACACCCACGGGTTCCGTTGACATTGCCATCACGTCGCCAAGACGGTCGCTGACCAACCAAAATAAAAAAAGAAAACGTAAATCACCAAATAGCAACAAACAACTATATCAGGAAATATTGTCCACTATAAATGATTCACGAAATGTCGAAGACAAGTCTGAGGACAAAGACGACTTTTTTTGTAAGTGTGGCGTGTGAGCTAAGGAAAGTTAAAGATTTAGCGAATTTTTAACTTATAAAAAGCACTTTAGCATAGATTTTAGGTATGTAGATATGGGAGCATACGGATCTCAAAGCGACGGAGGTGTACTGGAAAATTCGACATTAAGACAGGCCCTCCAAAATACAAACCTACCTTTCCCCGAAACCGATTGTTTGCCACAAAGCAATATCGAAATGCCTTATTTTGTTGTTGGTGATGATGCGTTTTCTTTGGGAAAGCATTTAATGAAACCATATAAAGGTTTCTTACAAAATCTTACAAAAGAGCAAGCTACTTTTAACTATAGGCTCAGTCGTGCTAGAAGAGTTATCGTTGCAAGGTGGAGAATATTTACTCGAACAATATCTGTCAGCGTAGATACTGTTGACCACATAGTGAAAGCTACCTACTGTTTGTTTACACAATTTTATTAAAAAAAAAAGAGTATATTATGCCAACAAATGCTAGGAAGTACTGCCCAACTTCCTATTACGATGAAGATACCGATAGCGGTATTTTACCCGGACGGTGGCGTTCTGATATTGGCGATGGATTCAATGTGTGTCTGAAGGAGATTTCTAAAACTGGAAGAGGAGGAAATAATCCGGGTAAAACTGCTTTGGAACTAAGGGAAAAGTTAACCCAATATTTAATTAGCCCTTGCAGGAGCTTTGCCAGGCCAAATTAATGAATAGAGGAAAATTTAAACAATGAACACCTAATTTTTTTAAATTTTGCTCTTTTCTAACAATATTAAATAATGTAATGAAAAGGGCTAGTCCCACCAAACTACGAAAAACCGAGATTATGAAAATCTCGATAAGAAATAAATTTTGACGTTTAATTATTAAACGTCAAAATTTAAATTAATTTAAATCAAATCGAATCGCAATTAAATTAAACGAGTTTTCATAGTTGCTATTGGATGGCCAGTGGAAATATAAGGCCTATGCGCATGATATTGCGCAGTTTAGCATCTTAAGAATAAAAAAAACTTGTACTTAATAATTCGAAAATAAGCATAAAAAATACTTAATCGCGATTAAGTACTATTGTTGTTTCACCAACTATTTAAACTCAGTTTTTATCAACAAAACGAAATTTTATAATAACTGACATATTTCGAGCGTTTACCAAATTAAACGCGATTTTATTGTTACAGATTTTTTTGATATAGGTAATAGATATAAAATTTATATAAAATATAAAAAAAATGACCAGGCCAGGTCCCTTCTCATAGCTTCTGGAAAAGAAATTATTGAAGGAAATCCTAGAACAGAATTATCCGAAACAGACAAGAAAACATTGGAAGACAAGCTAGGACTCACAAAAAGAAAAGGGAAAGCGACCGAGCTCAAGCTAAACATCATCGGAGAACAGATTAATAAAATCTGCAACCTGGAATCTGCAATAGAAATCATTAAACAAAAGATAGACGACGTCGGGTAAATCGTTGCGGTAAATAAACTAATGTTTTATTTTAAATCTAGTACAACATGTTTCGTGTGACTGCCCATATCTGCAGGTGCGATTTGAAACGGTATTTTAGAAAGATTGAATTATAAAAATCAGTTAAAACTTCTGATTATTTTAAAATAAATTTTTCAATATGAAGTATTTGACAACGTTCTATTGAGTGAACTCTTTATTTTTACTAAATTTTGAAAACCAAGATTAACAAAATCGTAGATAAAAATTAAACTTGTGCTTAAAAAATCGCGATTAAGTTAAATACGTTTTCGTAGACATAAAATGTTAGTTTATTTGTTAAGCAACAAACATCTAGATTGCAAATTATGTTAAATAATTATTATTATAAAACGTTTTGATTAATTTCTTAATTTTCATCGCTATTGCTATCAAATATAACATAGGTTATTTTTACTAAAACAAATCGCGTTTAACTTGTTAATAAATGTTCAGGATCCAGTAGGTTTTTGAAAAACTCGATTGCTTGATAAAATCGAGTTTAAGTAGTTGGTGAAACATAAATAGGTTTTAATCGGGATAAAGTATCTATTACTTTGGTGATTTACTAAGTTTTGTCTAAAACTCGATTTTTTTTGTCTGGTGGGATTGGCCCTAAAAGATATAAAATTTGAATTTTTTTATTAATCAACAATTCTTCAATTTTCAATATTTTGGCATGATTCTAGTTCATTCGATAGGAGATAGCCACAGCTTTACAGATTAAAATGCCGTTTGGATTTTTGATTTCAGATAAGCCGATCAGCCGGAATCATGGAGGCCACATGTTGTGATGAAAATTTTGGTCTGAAAATTTTCTGACTTACTAATGAAATTTTTCTAAATTGTGGTGTAATATAGCTTGACGACATTCCATTAAAAGGTCAATTACTGTTAAGAATAATTATTATAATATTAAAACATGATCCGGTCAAAGTGTACAGCATAATTGCAAGTCGATACATTAACAGGAAGTTAAGTTCAAACACACTTATGCAATTATGCTGCGACAAGCCGAATCAATGTGAATAAAGAAGTGTTATTAGTAACTAAGAGTTGTTGTTGTTGGACCGCCACTACGCACTATCGAGTGCCTTTCCGGCACTCGATAAGTAACGATAAGTAACCAATAAACGTAATGAAACCAAACAGCAACTAATTATTCATCGAAGGTAATAAGAAGAAAGTCATACTAACTCACGAGGACCAGAGTTTAGTATAAAATTAATCAAAATAAAATAAAAACTTAATAAATAATTAATTAAATTACTACAAAAATAACAAATGGATTTCAACCAAAATCTAATCAGCTCTTTAGATGGCTGTTTCAAACTAGTATATTATGAAATTTAAAAAAATCGTGTACGCATAAAAATTGCACGCACACACGTGCACATCATAGCAAAATTTGTCTCAAACGATTTGTACGGACTCATAGACTATGGAAAAACTGCTAGTTTTTTTAATCGATTACATTACTTTCCTTTACTATGTAAATGGGAAAGTAAAGTGACTGCTTTTGAATATGAAGTAATTGCTTAAGAAACAAGAAAATATTCAAACAAAAATAGCCAAACTTCATTTACAGCTACAACGGCATAGACGCAATCAAGTCAATTAATTTTGAAAGCCCCCCTCCCCATAGATGAACAAAAGGCCAGCAGAAACAAAACCTAATTTGACGTGGTTCAGCTAAAAATATGACTAATCGTTATATGAACATGCAACTCACCGGTAGAAATTCCAATCCATCCCAGTTACGGAAACAACACAAACAATAAATTTGTGGCGGAATTACACCAATTTAGTTCAAAGTCTTGTATTTTGCATATCGGCAGCATCGGGGTCATATAAAGTTTTCTTCAAAACTGGCAAACCTGCAAAATTATTTATATTTAATAGTTTGGAATAATAAAATAACATAATAATTCACATCAACCGAAGTATTCGTACCAAAAACAGGAAGTATTTAAATTATTGAATTACATAAACTGGTGGCACATAAATCAATATTATAATTTATTGTAAATATTAATGCTGCATATGCGTGAAACAAATTTTGCAAAATTAAAAATAAAATTATATTATACACCTTTTTTACTACCAGCTGTTTGACATCTTCGTAAAACGATTTTACGTATGTTTGTATTACTGAATCGCTGTCATCGAGCTTCATCACATTAATTTTTGGCATTCTACGATAATTATTGACTTTTTCAACCACTTCAAACCACAAACGAATTCGTTTTTATAACGGCTCAGCTGCTACAAATAATTTGCCACCATTTTACTTCTAAACAGTTATTTACTAAAATTCTCTACTTTACCAACAACAATTCAAGCAGTGGCGTAGCCGGGAGGTAAAAGTAAATCCCCAACTTTTGTTCTATAATAATTTTTATTATAACTATTTTGTTGCCGTTGTATGATATTACGTCAGCATTTCCGGAGGAGAATTACACTCTTAGGCTGTTTTCACACGGGGCGTTATGTTGCTGGCAATAAAACGCCGAGATATTTTCCGGATATTGCTTTAACGTTTTCACACACAACCACAATCAGCTTCATAAAAATAGCTAAGTAAAATGAAAATACACACTGTTGCCATAGTATGTTGTGAATTCATTGGGTTCTATTATTGGCATTAATTAACTTTAGCCATCTTGCAACACCGTTGAACTAATTAAAACGCAGCAATATACAGCGTCTCGTGTGAAAGCACACATATGGTTGTATAGGCGACAGGAAACGCCGAGATAAAAAGTTGCTACCACATCAGTAGAACATATTGCGTGTAGACGCGTCAACGCGTCGGCGCTACCATACCATAACGCGTACGTGTGAAAACCACTGGTTTAAAAGCATGTACAGTACAGCCTTGTTATTCCGGACAGATATAGTTTTGAGTTTGTTCGGATAACCGAGTTTTCCGGATTAACAAGATTTTTTTTTATTTTATTGATTAAAAACCGTTGATACGTATGTATTATTCAATTATTTTATTCTATATAGTTTACATTAATAAAACTAAACTAAACAAAATTACCAAATAATAGAAAAGTCAAAATAAAACTTAAAAAAAACCAATAGGTACATTTATATGTTGTGGCAATAATTTTATACAATCAGTTGGATACTGGGGTAATCGGTACTACTCAGTGCGTATAGCCTAAACCTACAAATGCATACTTACTCTCAAAAAGTTTTCAGTTTTTGAAACCGGGGGGGTCTGGGGGTTGTTCTGAACAAAGATGAATTTACAGTTGTTGATCTTTGAATAGAAGTTTACAAATCTGAATTACAGTTGACAATTTCTAAATATATCAGTTGACAAATCTATATTAAAGTTGACGATGTCTGATTGCCTAGGTTCTGCGGCTTGAAGGCCGCACTAATCCATCACTCCACCGTAATCACTTAATATTTTTAGGCTGGTAACTTAAAATTAACCAATTCTAAACAGGCCAGTGGAAAAACGCCGATACTTATTATTATGATTTTTTTTGTTTAATTTATTTCATAAAATTCCTATTTGACCTGGGTATCGAACCAAATTAAGCTCTTCGGAAGTATCTAACTTCCTTCCTAAATCGAGAAAGGTTTAACGTAATTCCTATTAATGTTGAATAAATTAAGTTTCCGATAGAAAATTTTTAGTATCATTTTATAATAATTGAAGAACTGGCTTAATATCGGATTGTAAACAAATTGACAATATTGTCAGTGTCAACTAGGCAAATTGACAATGTATCGTAAGCATGAATTGCCAATTTTATTTATTGTTACTGATAATTGAAAAACAAATTTATCACAATTATTGCATGGTTTCGAAGTACAAGATAAGAATATGAAAGATATTAAATAAACTGCCAGATATCAATCGCGAGCTTAGGCGGATTTATGAGGGGGGGGCACCCCTCCCTCAGACGTTTAAAAATAGACAAGAGAACAATCCCAAATCTGAAAACACTTTTTGCCCATCTGATCTTTTTGCTCCTTCCAGAAAAAATTTTGGAACCGCCCCTGATCGCAATATGGATTAAATAGCGACTTGTAGTTTGTCATATTAAGGGGCCAGGGGGGGGGGCGAAAAATTAAAAATTAGGGCAAATTTTTAAGCAGGATTTTCACTTGCAAAAGTAAAGGAATTGAGAATTACACAAATTTGGTCAGGAAAAGTCGAGGAATTTTTTATTTTTAAGGAAAAGTCGTGGAATTAATTAGGAAAAATTCTTGGAAAATTCGACAAATAAAAAATTTACAATTTTTAAAACTTGAAAAATTTTTAATTTTAATCTAGGGCAGGGGTCGGCAACCTATTGAAACGGAAGAGCCAAAACTTACAATTTACAAAATTTCCCAGTTTTTAAAGAGCCACTAACATTTTTATTTCAATATTATGGTATTTTATCCTGTTTGTATCCTGTGTTTTTACGCTGTTTAAAGTTGTTTTTTTTGCAGAATAATACTTTTAATGAGTTTTGAAAATAAAATAATAAAATTATTAGGTAATATTTGTGCGTGGACCTGGAGAGCTGCATCTCAACATCAAAAGAGCCGCAGGTTGCCGACGCCTGATCTAGGGGAAGACTTGGAAATGTTAGGGATTTTGTTTTTGAAAGTTTGACAGAAACCATACACAAGTTTTCAGTTGTTTCAAGTTGTTTCAAGTTTCAGTTCAAACCGGGGGGTCTGGGGGGTGTGGAACACCCTCCAGTACACCTAAACAAAATTGGTGCCAGAATCTAGCTTTATATAGATTTTTCCAAATGTTTTTTGTAACCTAGATCCAGTAATGCCCAGTGGAATCACAACTTTAAAACTTGAATCGAAATCGGTTTGTTATTTGTGTTTTTTAACACACTTACAGGTATACTGGAGGATGTTCCACACCCCCCAGACCCCTCGGTTGTAAAAACTGAAAACTTGCATATATGTACATGTTCTGTGTGATTGCTTTATTTTTGCTGAAATAAACAGCAAAAATAAGTGAAAAAATTAAGCAAAAAAACGGAAAATTTGATCATCTTTAATGATTTTTTTTACAATTTCGCGGGACAGATCTACTCCCAAATCAACGTTCTTGCTATAAATATTAACCTTTCACCTTTCTAGTTTATCAGAAAAAATGTAAAGGCTAAAATAATTGTTAAAATAAATAATAAAATAGATAGGGGGGAAGCATCTCCCGATAGCGGTGGTTGATGGAGGAAAACGAAGGTCATATTCAAATTCAGGAGGTTAATTTACATAAGAATCAGGAAGAATGGTATCATTAGGGGACGTTCGTTAATTACGTGGGCGTTTAAGGGAGGAGGAGATCAAGGAGTCTCGGTAAATATCATGTAATAAAAAAAAAATTTACGATATCTCACTAGGGGGAGATTGGCGGCCCCCTACTTATTTAACTTTACCAATTAAATCAAAGAAAATATGAATTAAATCACAATTCGTGACTTCCCGTTTAGCGTTTTCTTCTTTTTATTCAAAATTTAATATTTTATAGAAAATTAAATTAAAAACGCTCAATTTTAGAGCCTTCTGAATTTTGGCGCTGGGTGCGGCCCTGAATGATGTCATAGTTTAGTCTTATAAAAGAGTACTGATGAATTGGATTAATTTGAAATTGCAACTAGAAATTCGTCCGGATTGCCGAGATAAAAAATATAAAATGTCCGAAGAACCGGAATGTCCGGATTACTGGAGTGTCCAGATTAAAGTGTGTCCGTATAAGCGAGGCTGTACTGTATTTTGGATGCACAGCAATATCGCGTCGTTTTATTGCCAGAAACATAACGCCCCGTGTGAAAACAGCCTTAGAGCGTTCTTGCATGGGGCGTTTTAACGCTAGCAATAAAACGCCGCCTTCTTGCTGTGCATCAAAAATACATGCTTTTAAATACTACCCTACCATTAATTGTAACGCGTTACGTGAGAAAACTACTCATTTAAAAGCATGTATTTTTGATGCACAGCAATAACGTGGCGTTTTATTGCTAGCGTTAAAACGCCCCGTGTGAAAACGCTTTTGCCCTAGTTTAACGGAAGGCAAAAAATCACGCAGTGGCAATGGTTTAGCTGGCTGCCAAGACAAAACCAATATCAAAAAAACTATAAATGAAAAATTATTGAGTTGGATTCAAGAAATATTTAAATTGCAAAATAAAATTAAAACTAAAACGACCCTTATACAGATGATACATTAACTGTGATTAAACTTTAATTAGGTAATTTGTTAATTTGTTAATTTGTGCTTGAAAATGTTTCGCGAGGAACAGGAGCGTATTCAAAACGCATTACAAGATATTATTTGTAATGATAATGATGAACAATTTATTGATTCGGATGACAATGCAAGTGAGTGATAATTGTGAACAATGAACAAAGCGAAACTTTTCAGACATTTTTTGTTAAAAATTTCATTGTCTTCAATTTTGTACCTAGTAACGAAAATATATCCGGACACTCCTATGTTAACAATGTAAATTGAACATTTTGAAACCGTTTTTTGACATATAAAAATTGCTTTTACAGCAAAACTTTTTAAACATTTTTTGTTACAAATTTCATTGTCTTCAATTTTGTATCTATACATTTTTCTATTTTGTGACTTCACTTTCGACTGACAGCGACTTAAACAATACTCTGTAAAATACAAAAAATATTATCATCTGTATCTCCGAAACGGTGTGACAAAATAGAAAAATATATATAAATAAAAATGTAGGGACTGAAATTTACAACAAAAACTATTTGGTTGCACCGTTTCTGAGATATATAGATGACGATATTTTTTGTGTTTTCCAGAGTGTCGTTTATGTTGAAAAATATGAAAAATGTATATACTAAATTGAAGACACTGCAATTTTTAACAAAAAATCTCTAAAAAGTTTTGCTGCAACAGCGATTTTTACATCCCAAAAAACGGTTTCAAAATTTCCAATTTACATTGGTAACATAGAAGTGTCCGGATACAGTGCACAAACTTCATTTCATAATTTTGTATAGGTAAAATTGAAAATTTTACTTGTTTGCTTGTTTAAAATATTATTCCGTCTTAGAATAATAAAATTATTTTATAGTAATTAAAATAATAAATGATATTATTACGTGACGCAGTATTAATAAGGTTGTTACGAAGAGTAAATATTAAAACTCGTAAAAACTGCTATTTAAAAGTTTTAAATTTTATTATTTTTACATTTGGCTATATAATATCTAATATCCAAAATAATGTGAATTTACCTACAATATAGAAAACAAGTGTAAATTGATACTGTAAATGTAAGTTTTTGTTGGGGTGTTGTGTGCACCCCACCTACATACTTACGTTACAAAATTCAACCTACTTAAGGGGTTCGAGGTAGTCATCGGCGTGAAAAAAACGAGCATTTTAAATAATTTTTTTTAACAATAGTTAAACTTATTTTATAAAACAAATAATACGAAGTTATTATTTGTGTTTTTTACTTTATTTTGTCAAAAAAATTTAAAAAAATAATTATTTTTTTGCTCCGAACCGTCCTTGCATCGAACCCCCTTGCGCCGAAACGTTCGCGGCGAAACGTCCGTCCCGAGAAATCCCTATACCCAAGAATTTCAAATTAGTGGGACGATACAGCAACATTTCTTTTTTTTCAAATGCCATACACTATGCAGTGCGTAGACCAGCGGTTCCCAATTAGTTTTGGCGGCGGAACCCTTGGGCAAAGTAAAAAATTTGGCAAAATTTATTTTTAGCCATTTTGAAATTCTTTTTGGCGGACCCCTAAGGGTTCCGCGGAACTCCATTTGGGAACCGCTGCCTTAGAGTCCCCTGCAAAATTCGCATTCTAACGAAACACTCCCATAAGAAAACATGAAGAGCAGTCACTGCGACTTCAGTCGCAGAGCGCCAGCCGCTGTACATGTGTACATCTCTGGGCCGCCTCGGATAATGAATGAATTGATCCCCAACACCAACACTGCTTTAGAACATGTTCAGTGTTTTTCAAATAGATAGAAGCTTTTGAGATGTTTTGCTGGCGAAAAATGTTAAGGGTGTCATGGACGGAGAGGCAAACAAACGTATCCATCCCGAATGAGCTTAAATTCAAGAGAGTCTGATCACATCCATAAATCAGGCAATACTAAAATTCTTCGACCTCAATATGAGGTGCCATGACGGGTCGCTAGAGAGACTTGATTAATAATCAAGAAAAACGAATTTAAAAATCAAAATAAAAGAAAATATTGTTAAATCAACAGACGAACCCCTGTTCAAAGTCATTCGATAATTTTATATCCTTATCACAAGTTGTTTCTTAATTTTAGTGTGAGTTTTTATATTTCATGGTTGTTTTAACTTCAAATCTGTCTCTTGAAGCATACATTCGAATTTTTACTTTTTTGACTATCTTATCGTATGATGTTTTTAAGATTTTTCGTGTATACAGTGGATCCGAAGATGACCGTTTGAGGTCGAAACGCGTTACCCTAGACTTAATAATTTCGAAAAGAGTGCACTGAATTGTTATTTATTTTTGTTATAAAACCTCGCAACACCACAGATTAAATTTTATTAGAAAAATAATTAATCTTAAAAATAAATTATTCCTCGAGGTTATCAATGTTATTACTTATTACCATGTTGATAAAAAAATTAAAAAAAAATTATATAGCATTCTTTAGTTAGCTCTGTTTATACTGGCTGTTGACAAAATTCGAAAATGAACATTGTTGATACAAATTGTACTGATATCTGATATGTAATATACTTGTAAAAGAATAAATACAAAGTTGACAATGAAATGGGCAAATAAAGTAAAATCTCCAGATTATTTTTATTAAAATTTTTTTTTTTAATAAATTAATTATTATCATGTATGCTTCTGATCGGTATTACCAAACCAATACTTTTCTGTATGTTATAACGGAAACCATGAGGCTAAGAGATTATCATGGTCAATGTTAAATTGGTATTTTGACTTTCTTGAGTAAATTTCATTTGGGAATTTTGGGAAAACAAGATTTAGATAAAAGAAAATCTGGAGTTTATTTCCGGCTTGAAAAAGATCTTAGATTTCGTACAGATTAAGTGGGATATTAGAGAAGGAGTTATTCGAGCAGAAACATTTGAACCTAATCATGTTGTTATTACAACATGGATGAATATTTCTTTACCGGTTAAATTGACCAACGGTTGACTTCTTCTGCTTCGTCGTTGTTCGTATTCGAACATACACTATACGTAATTGGGAATTTAATTAATGGGGTGGTTTTCCGTTGGGCTTTGATTTGACCAAGATTTATACCGCGGTTTCTCGCTTTCCAGTCGGCCACAAATATTTATTTTTCTCAGTGTAAATAATTCGATTAGTTGACCCACAATAAAATAAATAGATACCTATACCTCGAGGTTATCAGTGTTATCTACTGTATTGATATTAATTAATATAAAACAAATATAGCATTCTTAAGTTAGTACGGTTTTTACAGGCTATTGACAAAATGCGCCAATTAAAATTGTTGATATTTATATTACCGTTATGTAATGCATTTGCACAAGAATATGAAAGTGAAAAAAAATTAGGTAAGTAACATTAAATCTTCAGATTACACTTACATTCTTAATATAGTAAATTAATTCAAGGGCAGATCCAATAAATTGGATGTTTAAATTACACAACGAAAGATAGTGTACATACATATATGTTAATTTTTATTAAATCATTTTTTTTAATAGATTCATTACCTAGTTATACTTCTGATCAAGAATACCAAACCGATACATTACCGTATGTTATAACGGAAGCGAGACTAAGAGATATTCGAAGTCAATTTATGTATTGGTATTCCGACACTGGTGGCAGCAACAATCTAGGAGACAGGGAAAATGCAATTCATACCCACACAACTCGAGTACACAAAAATTTAAACTTTCAGTTACCGTTCTTTGGTTTTCGATTTAATTACACTCGTATATCTATCCACGGTTACTTGGAGTTTAGCGATCCGCCACAAAATTATTTAACCTACCCATTAATATTTCCAGTACAGGATTGGCCCAAAAGCAATGATCCTTCTTTTATTGGAATTTTCTTGAGTAAATGTCGCTTGGGATCTTTGCGAGAACAAGATTTAGATCAAAGAAAACCTGGAGTTTATTTCCGACTTGTAAGGGATCTTAGAGCTCGTACAGATAAGTTTGGAGTAGAGGTACGAGAAAGAGTTAAGTGGGATATCAGAGAAGGAATTATTGGAGCAGAAACATTTGAACCTAAACATGTTATTATAGCAACATGGAAGAATGTTTCTTTCGCTGGTGGAATTGACCAATCGTTGACTACGGTAAATTAATAAATAACTTATAATTGCTTTTAAACTACATCTGAATTTTGAATTTTCAGACTAACACCTTCCAGGTTGTTTTGGCAACCGATGAAGTATTTACTTATGCTATTTTCAATTATCTAGATCTTCAGTGGACGTCACACTCTGAAGCTATGGGTGATACTTTAAGAGGCGATGGGGGAATTCCAGCTTTTGTCGGTTTTAATGCAGGAAACGGTACTAGAAGCTTTGAATACAATCCTTTTAGTCAAGCTTCAGTTATTCGTGATTTGACCCGTACTGGTTGGGGGAATGGTTTTGATGGCAGACATATTTTTAGAATAGATGAAAAAATTATTCAAGGAAGCTGTAAAAAAGATATATGTAGGTGGTATTTTTTATAATTACTTTTTAATTAAATATGTATTTATTCTAATAAATTTCCCAAAATTGCAGATGGGTTAAATTTGCCATTCGATTTTGCTCCCGAAAGCGGAAACATGCTAGGAGGTACAGTAGTTAATATAACCGGACCGTGCTTTGAACCAGGTGTTAGAATTACTTGTAAATTTGATACTGAAGAAGTTTATGGAACAGTTATAAATGTAAATAGAGCTGTTTGTGTACAACCAAAACTGTCCGCCGAAGGTTATGTTAAATTTGAAGTAGCAGTTGGAAATGGCAGATTTAATTGGCACGGGAAATATTTCGTTGGTAAATATTAATCTTCCATTTGTTAATTTTCATCTAGCAATGGAGTTTTCTTTTAGAAACCCCCGATAGTGCCAAGCAATTCATTTATTTTGAAGATAGAGCAGTATATGAAAAATATCCTCCTGAAATTAAAATATTATGGAGTAAATCTAATTTAACGGTAAACGATAACGCTAAAGTTCGAATTTCTCTTTGGGGTTACCGAGAACTAACAACCCAACCCGAATTTTTATATATTGACGAAATAGCAAATAGCGTGGAAAACACAGGTTTTTATACAATATCTCCTCGGTCCTACAGAGAACGCAATAATGAAAATATGTCAAAGGTTGGTTTTGGTTTTCTTCAGATCACTTTGGAAGAACCAATTCCGAATGAAGGAACCGCTAATAAAATAATATGGAGTCGGCCTATACCGTTGAGTTGGTATTTTGCTCCTCAATGGGAACTTCAATTCGGTAGAAATTGGTCAGAACAATTATGTTCTGATTGGATTCAATACGACAGATCCTTAAAAAATTTTCTTCATGAACTCCCAAAATGTCCCTGCACCCTCGAGCAAGCGTTTTCCGATAAGGGACGTTATTTGCCTGATCCAGAATGCGATTACGATTCAAATCCGACATGTCAATTTAACAAAGGAGCGCTCCATTGCGTACGATCAGCTCTTCCAACGTAATTTCTTTGTTTCGCAATATTTTTTTTATTTTAATTTTTCATGAATGTTGCAGATTAGGAGGTTCGGAACAACAATGCTGTTTTGATAGATATGGTTTCCTAATGTTATCACATGATCAGAAAGGAGGTTCAAGTCCAAGTCGTTCGTATAAACTTGGATATCAGAACTTTAAGGAAGTCAACCAAGTTCCATCTCTATCTCATTGGTATTATGACGTGGTACCTAAATTTTTCTGTTGCTTATGGCAACACGAAAGATCTGTAGGTTGCGAAGCACTTCGTACCGAAAGACGTCCAACTCAAGATTGTGTTTCTTATCAAAGTCCAGAAGTTGCTGGAGTGTTTGGAGATCCACATATCATAACATTTGATAATGTCATGTATACATTTAATGGAAAAGGAGAATTTGTTCTAGTAAGGACAAACGACCAGAATAATCGATTAGACGTTCAAGCAAGATTTGAGCAAATGGCAGAAAATGCATACGGTGAGGTGAGAGCGACACAATTGACATCGATAGTGGCTCGTGGTAATTCTTCTACAGTAGTTGAAGTCCGATTAAGGCCTCCCGATGCTCAATGGAGATATCGATTGGATGTCTTTGCAAACAATGAGAAAATTTATTTTGACAGACCATCGATAAAATTTCAAAATTTTCCCGGTAATTAAACAACGGTTTTTCTAAATTAGTAGATATAATAACCGAATTATTTTAGGTACACTTGTTTATACTCCATATTATATTCTTAATCAATCCGAAGTTATAATAATGTTCGATTCGGGTGCTGGAGTTCAAGTTATTGAAAATTTAGGTTATTTGACTGCGAGGGTATTTTTACCATCTTCGTTTGTCGTAAGATCGCAATTAAACAAAATATCATCAATATTAATATAATTGTTTTTTAGAATCAAACCAGAGGCTTATTCGGTAACTTCAATTTTAACAAGTTGGATGATTTTATTACTCCCCGTGGTGAACAAATTACAGTAGTTAGTCCCGACAACGATACTCGACTAATTCACGAAGAGTTTGGAATGAAGTGGATGTTGAATGACCGTGAGGACCCAGATAAAGGAGTTTCGTATTTCGTAAAAGAATATGGCAGAACTTCTGCTCACTACAACAACCTTACATTTAACCCCCAGTTCAAAATGATTCCAGAAGAAATTTTACCACCAAATCGTTCATACGAGATATTTAATGCATATGACTTTTGTGACCAAGATATTCATTGCTTATATGATCATACAATGACCGGAAGTAGACCTTTTGCTAGTTTCACTTTAGCATACAAACGTTCCTTACTAAATCTGAAAGAAATCGGCAAAAAAAAGATATTAGCGTGCGGTGCTCTTGAAACTCCAAAACTTGGTAGAAAAAGTAGTTTCATGTTCGTCCCTGGATCAAAAATATATTTTGAATGCGATGAAGGTTATCATCTTGTCGGAGATAAAACACGTGAATGTACCTCCGAAGGTATATGGAATGCACCAGAAATTGGTATTACTCAATGTTTACCCACAAGTAATTGAACCAATACTTTAAAATAGGTAAATAGTAATTGGACAAACATAAGCTTTCGGCTTCGAATTAACTTTGATAATAAATATGTAGTAGTACATAACTAGTTGTATGTTATTCGCCATTCGCCAAGTAAAATGAGTAGGTACAATTTTTATATTTTTCAAAGCAATACAGTAAAGGCTGGAGTATCCGGCAGTTTGGGAACGATGCACAATGTTGCGAAATGGAGTTATTTTGGACAAACGGCTGTCCAGCCCTAAAATAAATGCAAAACAATTTTTATTGCTTTTGGTTTTCTCAGAAACTCTTTCAAATTCCTTCGCAAATCTAGAAGTGGGAAAATACTATGTATAGAAAATGAAGCAGAAATAAAAATTTCAAGTAGATTTGTGGTAGGTAGTTGAGGAGTGATCCCCAGAGAAGCCCATCATACCATAATCTTCCAAAAACCTTGAAGGTTTTCATACCTGATAGAGGAGCGGAAGGCATCAAGCAGGAACTATTATATATTCAATTATTTGAGGAAGGGAAATCCTAAAATTCGGGTTCTAATTTCCAATTAAAATTTAAAACGAAGTTGTAGAAGTTTTTAATACCTACATTTCCATACAACTGTAAGATGCTGGTTTTAAAATTGAATTTAACGCCAACATCTCATCATCGATGACACGGAAAACTTCTCTTGGACCACCACATTGTCAGATTCTCTCCATGTAGTAACAAGCTCTTTCTTCTGATGTAAATACAATTTGATAAACTTTACTGAAACAAACATATAATCGCTCCGGAAGAGGAAACTATCATAACTCAGAACACAAATAAAACAAATATATTTGGGTTAAGTCCAATCTTTATTATCAGATCAAAATTCTGTTTAACTACCCAGTCAGAATCATGTTAATGTTAACGTAATGTTAACAAACGGGAGCTTTGGATTGGTAGATCAGCAGAAATATAACTGTTGACTGTTAACAAATACATTACGTTAACGTGAATATGATTCTGACAAGGCAGTAATAAAATACGTTGTGTGGGAGGTTTGGGTCAAGTTCAATATTTATGTTATAAAATATAATAAAGTTGTGTGGCTAGTTTGGGTCAAGGTTTCAATGCAAAAGTTCATGGTAACATAAGAATCCATCCCCAAGTTAAAATATACTGCAAAATGACGCAATCAAATCAGGCCAATAATTAGTAATTTCTCTTTGGAACTCCACGGTCTAAAGCTGCGAGGTCTTATACCCTTCTGAGGTATCGCGGAGGGGGGAATCTTCTAGAGTGTCTTCGAGGTCATGCATTAAAATTGGGTATGGGTTTTCTTCTAGAATAAAACTCAGTCATACATTTCAATTAAAAATTATAACCATGGTCAGTTCAATATAATAATAATTATACGCATTTCACCTAGAATGCATCTTAAATACCTTACGAGTTGTCATCCTCAATAAAATAAATAAGCGACATTCCAATTAAAATCACATACAACTAAATTTGCGTAATTTGCGAAATAACTACCCTATACAGAAATACAGAAAACCATTACGTTAATAAAATGGACATAAAGATAAACATAACTAGAAATCTGACTTGATACTTCCTGTTTAAAATAGCATACAAGCACGATTCAAAGAATGATTCAATGACCTTCTCTCGAGTATCAAATTGCACGCTACCTAACATACAAAAAAATTACCGTTGTACATTCAAATACAAAGTTCGTTAAACTTCAAAATATACTGATAAAACTAATAATTCAATTAATCTACCTACAATAAGTTGAAATTTTTATCTTAAACCCCGTTAACCGTTATTATCATAACTGTTCCCGCTTAAATTTATAATCTGATTTACTAATGAAATTGAATTATAAAAACCCACCAAAATTATCTGACATTACTCAAATATACCTTGAAACCAAATTATATTAAATATTGTAACATCTGTTACGGTAATTTTTTTTTTCCTTTTAAAAATCAAATACAAAAAATTAAAAAAAAGTTACAAAAAACCGGAGAGCATGTCAGGGGGGTGTGTTCGTAATGCAAGACAATAAAAAGGCAAAATAATTTAAATTGTTTAATTCGAGCATTTAATAATTTAATTCAAAATCACAAAAATTACTAGAGCTTACTAAAATTCTAAATCAAATCAACAATTACAAAAGTTAAATAAACAAAAATTCCACAGTTTCCAAATATCAACATTCTACGTAAATTTTATATTAATCAATTTTCACTGAACTTGGCCCATGCCAATCGGAGTTACCGCAACACTTCTTCATAGTCACAATCAATTTGTGGCGATCCAAATCTCCAGCGGTTGTCCCAGACTTAACTTAATAATACAAAGTCGGATACGAGTACCATTAGATTTCTTAAGCAGTTTACAATTCTTACGGATTTGCCGAAATATATCTCGAAGTAAATGCCCTTCGGCCTGCATTGACCATGGCGCTCCCTCCATAAATACTTAAATGATGTTGAAGTCGATTACAGAACATCTTAATTAAGTGAGTTGGTTCCTTTAGGGACTACATGAATAAGTGTGTTGACTCCACAATCTTATAAAACGGCACGCGCGACCAATACTTTCAAAAGCCGATAGTATCACAAAATTTTACTGAAATTTCAAACTTTCACAATTTTTAGAACTAATTACTTTCATTAAATTCATCGTGTTATAATTAATTGAATCCCGAAACCATAATTAACGAAGTTAACCAAGCACTTGCTTAAACAATTTCCAATTATAACTGGATACGCGAAGGCTCGTTACAATTTTGATGGTTTAGCTGGGACTGTGCTTCCCCGCACCTGTGAGTTACTTATATTGTATTTTATCACGCCCTGTCGACACTTTGATCGCCTACTCTCTACAATACAGGACGCTGAATGGTAAATAATCCCACGGTTACGACGGAACTTAATAAGCATTACAATATTTATCGAGTGCTGAAAAATATAATTCCACAAGATCTCGACGGGAACCTAGTAAGCATAACAAATTGTGTTGATGTATTAGCTGAATGCGCAGATCTCACGCTATCGGGACGGGTACTTATTAAGCATGAATTATAAATAATTTAAATTTTCCACACAATAAAAAACATAGGCGTAACACATCTTACCCAAATTTACTACCATTTAGTTACCTTATAATATTATTTATTTATTTATTTATTTATTTATTTACAATACATCTCATTCAGCAGAGCTGGTATAAAGATTAAATAATACATTAAGTTATAAAAGATATTAGTTGGTAAGTGTGTACAAAAAAATATTATTTTTTATTATTATTTTTTTAAAACTTGTTTATAGTCTTTTTTTTTTTGCTTATTGACATAATTTTTTATTTCATTTTTAAAAATATTCAAAGAATTGGCTTCTTTATGTAGTTCGGTAATCGGTTGTACTCTTGTAAGGCGTTTATTGTTGTAACCCTTTTCCCCATATTTGTTCTTGCTGTATTTATTTCGTAATCGTTATTCTTCCTGGTATTGTATTCATGAATTTGGTTTCGTCTTCTTAGATGTATACAGTTTTTTAATAGATTATTACCTTATAATATTAAAGCTACCTTATAATATTAAATTTTTAAGTAGGGTAACTTGAACTAAAAGTGACAATTTTTATGTCAGTTGTATAAAAAAAAATGTAAAAACCTAAAAATCTCCTCTCTAATTATCAATTTTACACTGATGAGGTTATGCGATTGACCTTATTACTTAGTTGCAAGAATTTTGTAAAAATTCTACTTGCTTATTATAAAACAAGTACCAATGTTCTGGAAATGTGTTTACAGCCATTAACACTATTTGAGTAATGTTATATTTGATCATTGGTGGAGATTATCCAGAAATCATAGTTTCGAGAGGATTTTCATTAACCACATCTGGCGACGCCATTTTGACATCCTACGAAAATTTGTTGGGAATTACTTACCTCTTCATGCTCGGTGAAGATGTCAAGGCTCATTCTTCTTACATCGACGACTTAACATCTCCTGGTAACTCTGTGTCGTTATTTACATTAAAAAGTAGCTTATTTTATAACTTATTTTGCTTGACGTCTGTGATATTGTTTGCTGCACGTATTTTGTTTGATATTGCTGTGGTAGCTTTGTTTCCTCAAAGAACTGCAGTGATTGGTTTACGATTTCATTTTAGCAATTCCATCTGTCATTACGAATTGCGGAGGAAGTCGCTACAGCTCTTTCGATCTGACCGACAATCATCTCCTACATAGTGGTACTCAGGGCAAGCCAACTTACCAGTATATAATTTTGCATCCAATAATTACCTGCTTGCGTTCACAGCTTAGTATATTAGTATATAGTAGCAATATTGGTATCTCCTCTTCCATGTTATATGCTTTTATTTCCAAAATAGCTAATATCACTCACCTCACTAATACCTACAGATACTAGAAGTTTGAACGAAACCAGCTACTAATTTCGTGACTGTAACCTTTTCTTCATTTATTATATACAAAGTGTTACAAAAATACCAACATTTATGCATTTATTCACCCGTATTTCCATTATATTCATTTATTAATATGATATACCGGATGAATCGACCGATTTTTCCTTCCTCTTCCCTCAATCTTGATAGTATAAGCCTTGCTAAAGTTGTTTAACAGGTAGATTGGTCTGTACGAATTTGGGAATTCGAAAGGTTCATTTTCCGTTCTGATCCGATCTTCTTGTTTATTCTAGTTGACGTGTTGGTAGGAGGAAAATAGAGTTTTAACTATGTGCTGGATTTTTTCTCGAGTCATTCCTGGTATGAGTATTCGTCCCATCCTTTTTGTAGCTATTCGATAGCCCATCCCCGAAAGATCATGCACTGTGAAAAACAACTCAGCAGGGTACACTCCAGATCGCATGAGTACATCAAAAACATCAATGAACCTATCACAGAACACTGGAGAACCCTACTCTTCTTCTTCTTCTTCCGGCTTTACATTCCCAGGGAAATTTCGCCACATTTTCCAATTATTCCAAATCTTATTTGTTGGGGTGGATTAGTCCCCATGTTCTTTCCTTACTTAAAATTATCCCCTTTAAATCCTTTCATCTGTCGTTGGATCTTCCACGACCCTTTTCCATGCTTTTCTGTTTATCAATCTACTTCCCCAGTCCCTCACATCTATTCGCATCAGATCTTTAATCGTGTCTTTTCTCCTTTTTTTCCTCGGTCTCTCCCTCGGTCTTTTCACGTCGGGCTTCCACCTCATTGCTCTTGTAATTGCTCTTTCCTCTTGCGCTCTCTCCACATGTCCCATTCATCCCAATCTTAGAGATTTCACATGTCTGACTATATCAGCTTCTGGTTATTTCACTTGTTAACTCTGCATTTGTTCTTATTCTATATTATTCTTCTCTCACTTTCAAGGCACCAATTTTTTTCTCAAAATCTTTCTCTCAAACACTCTAAAATTTTCCTCTTCCGCTTCTGTCAGGCAGAGTAGTTCTAGTCCATACGTCGTTACAGGTCTAATCAATGTTCTATAAATCATTATCTTTGTGTTTCTTATTTTGTCTAGTTTTGGCCGATGTGGCAGAATTAAAATATTTTTTTATTTAAAAAAATTAAAATAGTTTTTGTCCTTCAGTATGTTTCGGTTGCTGTAATTAGCTCTATTGCCCGCTTTCACTCTACTTTTTATTATTTCTACTCTTTTATTTGTGTCGCATATCTGTAAACCGAAGTATTTAAATTTTCTGACCTCTTCAAAATCGTAATCCATGATTCTTGTAATTTTTAGTTCTTCCTTTTTCTTTCTGCTGGATCTCATAGTTTTAGTCTTGCTCTTCATTCACCAATAATCCTGGTTTGCGGGCTTCTCTTTCAATATTTTTGAAGGCTTCTACTAGTGCGTTGTGTGTTCTGGCCACGATAATTATGTCATCGGCATAAGCTACTATCTTTATTTCGTTGTTCATTATTGCTCCATTACAGTTTGCTTTTCTTATCCTTCCAGTATTATATTAAACATGGTGCCCGAAAGTGCATCGCTCTGTCTCACTCCACTATTAAATTCTAGTTCTTCTGTGTTTGCTACTCTTGATTTCACTATTGCAATTGTTCTGTTTAGTAGCATCTGTACAAGGAGTACAATTTTTTTGGGGATTCCCCATTTTTGCATATCTTCCTTGAGTTGGTTTCTATTTTCGCGATTGAAGGCCTAAAATGCCTATATCATACTCGTATGCTTTTTCCATAATTTGTGTTACTAAAAATAGAGCATCGGTCGTTGACCCTACTTACCCCTGCCTTGGTATAAACTTAGAAAAATCGGTACCCATTCTAATTCTAAATTTTAGGCCAGATATAGATAACTTGCTAACCATTGTGTTTGTCTACGAATACCTGTACGTTCCAGCCTATCGACTAGGCGCTTGATCGGGACGAGTTCAAAGTCATAGATAATTGTAGGAGAAACTGCAATATTTATTATTTAGACACATCAGCAGATTAGTGATAGTAGACCGACCGGAAAAGAATCCATGCTGATGATCGGGTATGATTTTATGCTGAAGCAGGATTAGTACCATGAAATATAAACAGTAACTCTTTCCACTACTTTCAACCTTCAGTGAGGTCAGACATACCCATGGACTTCTGCATAATAGGCAATAATGGAAGACTCAAGATAAAAGCACACTGTCTTAATACTATCGAAGGGGAACCACCCGGTAGCAAGGAAGATGAACTCGGTAATACTAAAATACTGATCCAAATAAGCAGTATAATTCTTCGGCTGAGAATTTGTTTGTCGTAAACGACAATGTTGACTTTTTTAACCTAAGCATACTTTTAGGGGTTTTAGGACCTGCTCTTTCGATTACACTAATCAGAAAAAAGCTATCTCTTTTCATTGCTGAGATACTCAGAATTTTTTTACTGTATGAACCATGGTTTTGAGCTGCTGTAACAATTTGTTTGCAGTATAGACCCATTCATGGCGTATACGTCAAATTTTCCATATAAAATTGGCATTTTAATTAGTCAAAATTTGTTTGCGGTACGTGTTACTAATTATTGAAGTATGTTTAAAATTGGAATGGATATACTAGGTACTGCAAACTAATTTTAAATGATTTGAAAATTTTTATTAGGTATAATATTTTTTTATTACTGCATAGTATAAAGTTCTTATCAATATTATGATAAAACTGCAAAGATGTCTTTTGCGATGGTTACACACAAACAGCACTGTTGTTTTTCCTTTTAGCTTACTTAAGAATTTGTTTAACATACCTATGTACTATATCAAGAAGTTTGCCCTATATCCTTATAAAATTTCAACTTGTCATTTTAGTGGCGTTTACGGCAAACTCATTCAGAACAAATTTGTTAATATCGTCTTAAGTAAATTTGTCCCACTTTTAGAAACATTTGGATAGTAATTAGAACTATTGCACTAATTTATAAAAAAAAAATAGAAAATCCTATCGGTTAGTTTTTCCAATATATGTGTTTAAACATTCAAATTCAATTTCTGCAATTGTGAAAAATGGCTCTTACCGCAAACAAATTCTCAGCCGACAAATTATTAAATAATATCCAAAACTAAGTTTGTACCGAATATACCTAGCAGTGTTAATTATTCAAATAAATTGAAAACATAAATCACCGTTTGTTTGCAATTAATTTGTATATTTCTTTGTGTAATAATTCGATTAGCTGAGCCACAATAACAAAAATAGATACCCATCCTTCGAGGTTATCAGTGTTATCAACTTTATTGATACTAAATTACTACAAAAAAAAGAAATATAGCATTTTTAAGTTAGTTCAGTTTTTATTGGCGATTGACAAAATGCAACAATTAAAATTGTTGATATTTATATTACTGTTACGTAATGCATTTGCACAGGGGTACGAAATTGATAAAAAAATAGGTAAGTTACGTAAAATGTTCAAATTACAGTTAATACATTCTTAATATACATAAATAAATATAAGTGCAGATCCAATGGATAGGATGTTTAAATTACACAACAAAAGATAGTGTACTTTATTCATTTTTATTAAAATCTTTTGTTACAGATTCATTACCTAGTTATGCTTCTGATCGAGATAACCGAACCAATAAATTACCGTATGTTATAACGGAAGCAAAGCTAAGAGATATCCGAAGTCACTTTATGTATTGGTATTCTGACACTGGTGGCAGTAACGATCTAGGAGACAGGCAAAATACAATTAATTCCTACAAAACTCAAGTACACAAAAATTTAAACTTTCAGTTACCGTTTTTTGGTTTTCGATATAATTACACTCGTATATCTATCAATGGTTATCTGGAGTTTAGCGATCCACCAGAAAAGTATTTAAGTTATCCATTAATATTTCCAGTACGCAGGGGTTGGCCCAAAAACAATGATCCTTCTTTTATTGGAATTTTCTTGAGTGAATGTCGCTTGGGAGTTTTGCGAGAACAAGATTTAGATAAAAGAAAACCTGGAGTTTATTTCCGACTTGTAAGGAATCTTAGAGTTCGTACAGATAAGTTTGGAGTAAAGGTACGAGAAAGAGTTAAGTGGGATATAAGGGAAGGAATTATTGGAGCAGAATTTTTTGAACCTAAACATGTTATTATAGCAACATGGAAGAATGTTTCTTTTGCTGGTGGAAATAACCAATCGTTGACTACGGTAAATAAATAAATAATATCTTAATTGTTTTTAAATTAGAAACAAATTTTTAATTTTTAGACTAACACCTTCCAAGTTGTTTTGGCCACCGATGAAGTGTTTACTTATGCTATTTTCAATTATCTGGATCTTCAGTGGATGTCACACACTGGAGCTTTCGGTGATCCTTTAACAGGCTTAGGTGGATGTCCAGCTTATGTGGGTTTCAATGCAGGAAACGGTACTGGGAGCTTTTCATACTACCCGTACAGTCAAAATTCAATTATTCGTGATTTGGTCCGTACTGGATGGGGAAATGGTTTTAAAGGCAGACATATTTTTAGAATTGATGAAAAAATTATTCTGGGAAGTTGTATAAAAGATATATGTAGGTATCTTATTATCAAGTATTTTTATAATGTCTTAATTAAATATGAATTAATTCTAACGAATTCCCCAAAGTTGTAGACAGATTCAATGTGCCAATACATATTGCTCCCGAAAGCGGAAACATGCTAGGTGGTACAGTAGTTAATATAACAGGACCATGCTTTGAACCAGGCGATAGAATTATTTGTAAATTTGATGTTGAAGTAGTTTATGGAATAGTTATAAACGTAAACAGAGCTGTTTGTGTGCAACCACAACTGTCCTTCCAAGGTTATGTTATACTTGAAGTAAGAGTTGGAAATTACAGGTATAAATGGCTTAAGAAATATTTCGTTGGTAACTATAATTATATTATATACATTTGTATTTCGTAGCAATTTAATTTTCTGTTAGAAACCCCCGATAATGCACAGCAATCCATATTTTTTGAAAATAATAGCGTTTATGAAAAATATCCTTCTGAAATTAAAATATTCTGGAGTAAATCTAATTTAACGGTAAACGATAACGCTAAAGTTCGAATTTCTCTTTGGGGTTACCGAGAACTAACAACCCAACCCGAATTTTTATATATTGATGAAATAGCAAATAGCGTGGAAAACACAGGTTTTTATACAATATCTCCTCGGTCCTACAGAGAACGGAATAATGAAAATATGTCAAAGGTTGGATTTGGTTTTCTTCAGATCAGTTTGGAAGAACCAATTCCAAATGAAGGAAACATTAATAAAATAATATGGAGCCGGCCTATACCGTTGGGTTGGTATTTTGTTCCTCAATGGGAACTTCAATTCGGTAGAAATTGGTCTGAACAATTATGTTCTGATTGGATTCAATACGACAGATCCTTAAAAAATTTTCTTCATGAACTCCCAAATTGTCCCTGCACCCTCGAGCAAGCGTTTTCCGATAAGGGACGTTATTTGCCTGATCCAGAATGCGATTACGATTCAAATCCGACATGTCTGTTTAACAAAGGAGCGCTCCATTGCGTACGATCAGCTCTTCCAACGTAATATCTTCGTTTCACCTTTTTTTTTTATTTTAATTTTTCGTGAATGTTACAGATTAGGAGGTTCGGAACAACAATGCTGTTTTGATACAAATGGTTTCCTAATGTTATCTCATGATCAGAACGGAGGTTCAAGTCCAAGTCGTTCGCATAAACTTGGATATCAGAACTTTAAGGAAGTCAACCAAGTTACATCTCTATCTCATTGGTATTATGACGTGGTACCTAAATTCTTCTGTTGCTTATGGCAAAACGAAAGATCTGATGGTTGCGAAGCATTTCGTACCGAAAGACGTCCAACTCAAGATTGTGTTTCCTATCAAAGTCCAGAAGTTGCTGGAGTGTTTGGAGATCCACATATCATAACATTTGATAACGCAACTTACACATTTAATGGAAAAGGAGAATTTGTTCTAGTAAGGACAAACGACCATAATAATCGATTAGACGTTCAAGCAAGATTTGAGCAAATGGCAGAAAATGCATACGGTGAGGTGAGAGCGACACAATTGACATCGATAGTTGCTTGTGGTAATTCTTTTACAGCAATTGAAGTTCGATTAAGGCCTCCCGATGCTCAATGGAGATATCGATTGGATGTCTTTGCAAACAATGAGAGAATTTATTTTGACAGACCATCAATAAAATTTCAAAATTTTCCCGGTACTTCAATAAAGGTTTTTCTAAATTAGTAGATATAATAACCGAATTATTTTAGGTATGCTTGTTTATACTCCATATTATATTCTTAATCAATCCGAAGTTATAATAATGTTCGATTCGGGTGCTGGAGTTCAAGTTATTGAAAATTTAGGTTATATGACTGCAAGGGTATTTTTACCATCTTCGTTTGTCGTAAGAACGCAATTAAACAAAATATCATCAATATTAATATAATTCTTTTTTAGAATCAAACCAGAGGCTTATTCGGTAACTTCAATTTCAACAAGTTGGATGATTTTATTACTCCCCGTGGTGAACAAATTACAGTAGTTAGCTCCGAAAACGATACTCGACTAATTCACGAAGAGTTTGGAATGAAGTGGATGTTGAATAACAAAGAGGACCCAGATAAAGGAGTTTCGCGTTTCGTACAACAATTTGGCAGAACTTCTGCGTACTACAACAACCTTACATTTAACCCCCAGTTCAAAATGATTATTTTACCACCAAATCTTGCATACGAGATATTTAATATATATGACTTTTGTGACCAAGATATTCATTGCTTATATGATCATACAATGACCGGAAGTAGACCTTTTGCTGGTTTCACTTTAGCATACAAACGTTCCTTACTAAATCTGAAAGAAATCGGCAAAAAGAAGTTAATATCGTGCGGTGTTCTTGAAACTCCAAAACTTGGTAGAAAAAGTAGTTTCATGTTCATCCCTGGATCAAAAATATATTTTGAATGCGATGAAGGTTATCATCTTGTTGGAGATAAAACACGTGAATGTACCTCCGAAGGTATATGGAATGCACCAGAAATTGGTGTTACTCAATGTTTACCCACAAGTAATTGAGCCAATACTTTAAAATAGGTAAATAGTAATATTGGACAAACATAAGCTTGCGGCTTCGAATTAACTTTGATAATAAATATGTACAGGGTGGTTCAATTTCGATCCTTCTTATGGGGAAATCGGTAACTATAGGAGATATCGAAAAATGGATGGCGCATCCTCGATCTCTTTTTTTAAGAAAAGTTTAATGGTGTAAACCCGAATTCGATATCTCTTTTCGTTTTCGAGTTATGGCCAAAAGTTCACTTTTTCGACTTTTCGTTAAATGTCGATATCTCGGTTGATTGTAAAGTTATAGAAAAGATATTTACACTTTCTGCAGGCACTTTTTTAAGGACATTAAAATGGGCTAAAGAGATTTTAAATATCTTACCTAATTTTCGAGTTATAATATAAAGTTTTGTTTTTTTAAATAAAAACCATAGTTGGCTATGAAATATTTAAATAGAGTTTTTTATCCTCTTTTCAATTATATGTAACATGTGGGGTCTATTATTTCACTTTCATCCCGTTATATTACAAAATGTTAAATAAAAACAAAAGAAGATCGGAAAATTAAAGGTCGACTTTTTCAAAACAAAACACTATACAAAATTTATATTGACATCTAAAACAATTGTCTCCAGTTGTTTTTAAAGAGTGTTTTTAGTACCTAATACTTCGATACCTATTTTTATTTTTATTTAGTACCTATTACCTATTATTTCACAAAAGTGTCAAATGGCTTATGAAAACTATGAAATATTATAATATAAATGTATAATGGATTGTTTTGATAAATCCAACATTTAATTTTCCGATCTTAGTTTGTTTTTATTTAACATTTTTTAATATAATGGGACGAAACTGAAATAATAGACCCCACATATTATATATAATTGAAAAGAGGATAAAAAACTCTATTTAAATATTTCATAGCCAACTATGGTTTCTATTTAAAAAAACATAACTTTATATTATAACTCGCAAACTAAGTTAGATATTTAAAATCTCTTTAGCCCATTTTATTGCCCTTAAAAAAGTGTCTGAAGAAAGTGTAAATAGTTTTTCTATAACTTTACAAATAACCGAGATATCGACGTTTAACGAAAAGTCGAAAAAGTGAACTTTTGGCCATAACTCGAAAACGAAAAAAGATACCGAATTCGGGTTTACACCATTAAACTTTTCTCAAAAAAAGAGATCGAGGATGCGCCATCCATTTTTCGATATCTCCTATAGTTACCGATTTCCCCATAAGAAGGATCGAAATTGAGCCACCCTGTACATGGTTGTGTTATTCGGCATTGGAAATAAAATGTGTTGTTACATGAATTTCATGTAGTATAATTTATTTTGCGATTGTTTGTTTTTATGTTTCAAATTTTAGTAGAATTTGTTTGTTTGTACAGATGTTTTTCCCTATAGACTAGGAGCAGAGTAACATGTAGCGCCGCGGTGTCGAAATAGTTATTTATGTATTAAGGGCGCAATCAATAGATTATAGCTCGATGGGTAATTTTAAGCCCGACGCGTCAGCGAAGGGCTTTAAATTGCCTGAGAGCTATAATCTGATTGTGCACGTGGTACATACAACGTTTTATTTCATTTTGGTGCTTGGGCCTTCAATAGTAAAAATTCAAAAATTACATATTTTTTGCTAAAATGTCGTTTTGTTTGTGCTATGAATTTTTGGTGTGCCATGGTTCCTATGTAGGTTGTTGATATTGCTATAATGCTCTATTGTTTTAATGTAAACAAATCAATTTTATATTTTCTAATGGATAAAATCGAAGAAAGTTATTCTAAAGAAATTTTAAATAAATTTGAGGTTGCCCAAAGCAGATTAATTCCAATAAAATCAAAAAATTTATACGAGAAGGAATACGAGAAATTTTGTGAGTGGCGATGTGTAAAGCATGTCAGCGGTTGCGATGAAAAACTCATGATGGTATATTTATTAGAAATGGTAAGAAAATGTTTAATTGCTTAATAATTGTATTTAATAACCATTTTTGTTATTTTTAGTCAAATATTTATAAACCGTCTTCTCTTTGGTGCATTTATTCAAAGCTTAAGAAAATGGTAAAAGTTAAGGAAAGCGTTGATATATCGAAGTTTCTTTTGCTTACGGAGTTTATGAAAAATAATTCCGTGGGTGATGAAGCTAAAAAATCATTGGTCCTGCAACGAGATCACATTCAGCAATTCATGTTAAATGCACCAGATATTACGTATTTGTTAGTTAAAGTATGACAGTTCTAATAGCTAATTGTTTAGTTTTTCATAATGTATATCGCTTTTGTAGGTTGTTACAGTTTTTGGTATGTTTGGAGCATGTCGACGCGAGGAGCTACATGATTTACGTATTCAAGATGTAACGATTGAGGGAACTGTTTTGTTGGTGAAGATCCGTCAAACTAAAACTTACACGCCGAGACAATTTACAATTGTTCCAAATGATGGTCCAGTAGATTATGTTGCTTTATACAACAAATATATTTGTTTACGTCCTAAGCATTCCAAAATCAACAGTTTATTTTTATCTTATCACTCTGGAAAATGTAGTGCACAGCCAGTGGGGAAGAACACTTTAGGAAAAATGCCTATGATGATTGCCGAATTTCTAAAATTACCGGATGCAAATAAGTTCACTGGACATTGTTTTCGTAGAAGTGCTGCAGCTATATTGGCTGAGAGCGGTGGTGACACAAGAACGTTGAAGCAGTTGGGTGGATGGCAATCGGATAAAGTAGCTGAGTCTTACGTAGAAAATTCATTACAGAATAAAATCAAAATCGCTCAAAGCATCTCCGGTGGACCTTCGGTAAACGTATCTCAAGCATCGATAAGCATACCTCAAGAAAATGCAGGACATTTTAACTTTGGAGGTGGTTCTCTTACCATTTCAAATGCAAACAATTGCGTATTTAATTTTAATTAATAATTTGTATCCTTTAAATTTAAATAATTAATAAAAAGATTTCCACTATTTTGTTTTGATAGGTATTAAAATTGTTGTCATTGCTTAGCAACTTTATACGCCCTCGGGCTAAAAAAGCCATATTACGCCCGCATTTGAGTGCTAATAAACAAGGTTATGATTCCAAAATGAAATAAAGTAAATTAAACCGTTCAGTAATCCATTTCACTTTTCGACACCGCGGCGCTGTTGTTCATTTATGGATGGTCCATTTAAGGACTCAACTTAGACTTTCTAAAAAACTATCAACATTTTGAATCTAATATTTTGGAAAATATAATGCTGCTTAGAGAGGAACCTTTAAAAAAAAATTAGCCAAATCGGTGTAAGGGCCATTTCCCCATGCTTACCCGGCTATAGCCTTTGCGTACGTTCACTTACTGGAACCTTTCGGTGTCGGGTTACTCTGGAACTTTTCCTACCAACCGGCGGGAAAATAGAAGTACTTGAAACTAATAATGGTGCCCTCTTGGTTCGTCTTCTTTTGTACCAAACGACATGCACCAAAGTTATTTGAAATGAGTGATAACTTACTTCAGTGTTTTAGAACGATTTGGGTGGTGGGTTGTTACTGAAATTTTCCATTAAATCGGTATGAAGTTACCTCGAAACGGGTTCCTATTGCTTCTTTTCGATATAGTTGGGGAAGTCGTAAAAATTTGCATTCGTTGCATTACGCAAACAGCCGCTGATACCAAAACAACACAGCTCACTAAATAACTCACAAACTTAAATTTTTCCCCACAAAAATATCTTGGAAAATTCCAACTCCCCTTACACGTCCCATCGAGTTCGTCGTCTGGTTATCACTACTCGTTAAATGCAAATTAAGTGCGCGTGACGGTCTTATCATGGGGAAGGTATACGGAAATCTACTAAAGGCTAGGAAAACATAACGTGAATAAATTAGCGCTCACCGAGAATAGGGACGTTACGATGTCGGATAATTATTTTTCATAATTTAAATGCTAGAACTTATTTAAAGATTGGAACTGAATTACATCAAGATTAATCTGCGCTATCTACTGGACCAAAATAAATGGTAATTAATTTGACAAATCAAATTCACATTACAAAGTTTGTTAAATTTGAATATATAGTCTGCTTTTAATAAATTAAAATCTGAGTATTTCAATTTTACACATTCCTACGTGAAAATGAAATAGAAGATTACTGCTGCACAGTAGTTGAGCAATTCAATGGCTTCGGTTATCGAAACTTATTGCACACTGGGACAGTTGCCTTCTGAATCAATTTTCACTACAGAATTTGCCAAAAATATTGATAGTTCATTTGACTCTTTGAATGGACATTTAATTTATGCTAAGGAATCAAAACCTTATAGTAGAAGTGCTTTAACTGCAACTTTTTGATTTGTTGGAACTTTGATTGTTGGAAAATGTTTGATTTGGAAACAGGTAAAAATGTCACTTATAGGTATCTTTTCGTTAAAAGTTGGCAAACGACAATTAAACCAATTATTTTCCTCTGAAAACACCTGCAAGGCGTAGACCAATTTCAAAATTTAAATTTAAGCGGATTAAATTAAGATCCAGTTGAAAATTTGTTTTGCAATATTAGATAGCCTGTCAGTAATTTGTTGCCGCTTTAAACATTGTAGTAGTCAATAAGTTAGTTTCTCCTGTTGGTGATAGAAACTGCGAAAAGAATACTTGTGTGCCTTTAGATAATTTAGAAAGTTTGCTGAGCTACTCGTCGCATGAAGACGAACAAATGTCAGAATCAGACACAGTGACGGATTTTGAAACAATGAAAACCGAAAACCTCAAATGTGAGAACAGTCAAGGTTTAGCCTATGTTGCTGACAATGTTATGAAAAAGATTATTATACCTAATTGCGACAATAATTGTCGTAATAAATTATTCCGAAATGAAATTTCTAGTCACCATTTGTTTATTTCTTTTAAAGAGATGGATGATCGCACTTGGAGGTTGAAATATGCAAGTGAATAATATGTAATATGTAATAATAACAAATGTGGAGAAAAGAGTGGAGTGGAGTGTGAAAATCTATTTTTAGACTATAATTGACTCTTGAGCGGTTGAGCCATCAGCTATTAAAATAAGAGTTACAGATAATCCTGTATTAAGTATTCCGGATTAGGCAATACTGGGGTCTAAATGCTAAAACCTTTCTCGCAGAGAAAGAGGCTGATTGTCTGCAGTGGACAAAAATGGCTGAAAAGAAATATATTTAGGGAAAATTCTATCAAGTTCGCAGCATAGGTACTCTAACTGAGTATTCCTCTAAAATCCCCATATATGACCCATAGTTCCTCACCTGTGGTTCCACAGTTCCCAGCTGCGAAGCTCAAGAGCAGCCCTAACCACCATCTCCTGCACATGAACATCAAGTAAGACGTATAATGGGATTAGTAGTGCAATCCCATTAATTATATTGGTTTGTGATTTTTGGAATTCTTAAATGATATAGAAATCAGTCGTATGATGAGCGGTTATTAACTATCTATCGAAAGTAATACTTCGATAGCTCTTTAGATTTTCGATTTTATTTTGAGTACTACTAATCTGCTCTACCTACTCACCCCTTGATAATCTAGATTTCTAGGTATCAATTCAAAATATTAAATATTATATAAGAAAGTTCCCTCTCCGGCTTGATTGGACTTTTTAAGAAGAATAATAAATAATTATTCAGTCACATTTAAAAGTAAATAAAATGAATGCAGAACAAAACTCAGAAGTTTCTACTGTCGTAGTCAAAGTAGAAAAAATGGAAGAAAAAGTAGAGGAAGCTGAAAATGCATTGGCGAAAATAAAAGTTGAAAATATTGAAATAGAGGATATATAACAAGAATATTTTCTTCTAGAACATTCGCAGCCTAAACGGAAAATACAGTCGTTTTCTTGTTTTGCTTGAAGATCGGGATATCGGGACGCCTTTTAGCGGCTTATCGGAGCACTGGTTCACGGAGTCGACCTTTGATTTTATTCCTCTTGGTAATTATAAACTAGTAAGCAGTTACTGTCGAAAATCATATAGAGAAGGCGGCGTTGGTTTGTGGCGCCGTTTAGAAGCGGATATATGCCCAAATGATTTGTCTTCAATGTGCAGTTGTATAAATTTTGAGATTCTTGATTTCTTGAGTTCTTGATTCTTTGTTCCGAGAGGGTCAGTTACTCATTTTCGCTGGTGATTTTAACGTCGATTTTGGTTGGGTTTCTGTGGCCAGATCTAGTCTGATACATTTGATGGCACCTTACAGTATGTTGCCTCTTGATACTGAATCCACTCGAGGCATTGGTAATTCCTCATCTAGGATTGATGCTATTTTTGAAAATTTGAGATCTGGCTGTGAAGTGCGGGTGGGTGATACCTTCCTGTCGGACCATAAGTTCTTGTTGCTCTACTCCTATAAAGCGCTGCGACTCCATCTAGATGCTTAAATAATGTTAATCGTAGTAATAGGTTTCGCGAGTGTTTGATATATGAGGACTAGTCACCAGTGTATCAGGCAACCTGTTCAGAAGACAAGTTTGTGAGATTCATGGATATTCTGAATAAGCACCACTTCGATCGTTGTTTTCCCGTCACTTCAGCTCTTACCAGACATAGTGCTCAAAATTGGTTTACTCCTGAGTTGCTTGAATCTAATCGGGATTTAAATGATTTATATATCCTAGCTAAAAGATATAAAATTTGGAGACCGCTTTATGAGAGAAAAAAGGGAAAAATATACACCGGATATTAGTATCGAAAGTAGAATTTTGTCAATGTCACAACAGTATTAGCTCATGATGACTATGAGACTCTTGAAATTGTCCAGCGTCTTAGCGGTTCGATTGCTAGTGGCCCGGACGGCTTTTCGAACCATTTGATTAAGGAGTTTAGCTCTATTCTAAAAGTAGCAACGGTTATGCCGGTTCTTAAGAAGGGCGATTGTCGGCTTATGTCCAGTTATAGGTCAATTTATTTGCTCTCAGTATTCTCTAAAGTACTAGAATATGTAATGCTTAACAGGGTTATATGTTTTTTAAAGAAATACAGTATTATAAATCAATGTCAGCACGGATTTATTAAGTGAAGATCAACTTCTACAGCTACCCTGAGGTTCTATAATCAGGCGTTGTGTTTTTTTGAAGATCACAAGTAACAATTTGTGGAGAAATGCGAATAATAATAATTTATTTAAATAATAAAAATCAGCTTTACATAAATTGTGCATTAGCGTATCCCTTACCAGTGGCGCTGCGAAGTATTCAATCAGAATAGTTTATTTATTTTGTTTAAATCCCTATCCTTTACAGCATGCAACAAATCCTTACAACGGATGGATATCGCCAAAGCCAGCAAATGCATCCATACCATACCGGATGTATGCTTAGAGGAAATAACCTCGCCTTGCCGACGTGCTTGCAGATTTAAAAAAATCGAAAAGTGCTTGCCGGCTTCCCTAAAAATTTATCATTTAAATTTTTTTTTGTAAAAATTAAGTTTCTTACCGTAAATTTCGCTTTTCTTTATAATTTATTGCCAGGTTGTAATGAAGCAGCCTAAAATTCGGATCTAAAGAGACTGCATGCTTGAACGTGTCTATGGCTTCGTCTACTTGATCGTTTTTAGACAAAAAAACACCTAATCGATTCCATAGACGTGCGTCGTTTGGAAGAACTCTGAGAGCAGCGCTTATGCAATCGAGTGCTTTATCGTACTCGCAATTTAAATCACAAATAAGAGCCAGAGCACATTGCACTTCGTAATCGACATTAAAGCGATGCTTTTGTGCCGCTTTTATAAACAGCTTTAGCACAGCACCTTCCTTATCGATATTTTCAAAATCAAAGTTAAAATTTTCAGGAACAATATCTTTATACTCAGGATGGTTCTTCAGCCAAAGAATCAACATTGAGTACGCTTTATACTTGTTGAGTTGGTTCGTATAACTGACTGCTAATTGCATGAGGGCTTTAAGATTGTCAGGGACTATAATTAACGCTTGTTTTAGCGCTTTAATCGCTTCATATTCCTAAATTATTTACATTAGTGTTGTTGTGACAAATTTAATAAATATCCATACCCTTAGATTTTCAGAGTAAGAGGTGCCTAGTAACGTCCACACTTCGGCACAGCTGTTATCTTCTCTTACAACAGCCTCGAAACACAGAATTGCATCAGTTAGGTTTCCCTTCGACAAAAACTCTTTACCTTTCCTTAACAAGTCCTAAAGTAAGAGGAAGTAAGTAACTAGTGTTGTAGTTAAAAAAGTAACAATCAACGCCCAACGCAGGGCTATTAAATTTTTCCAGAAAAGTTCTACTCACCTTTACGCAAAGTTCATCATTTTCGTCTGAATCCTCCATATCTTTCTCTTCTGCACCTTGTGAGAATGCAGATGTTTCTTGATGTTCTTCAAGAGTATCCTGTACATCTTCCAGTTCATCTAACGAGTGGACGACTTTGTATTTATCTTTATTATAAATTGGTAATCTTTCACATTCTAATTGAAGAGAGTTAATTTTCACTGGGAATTGTTCAGGCTTTCGTCTTAGTTCTGTATAAGGCCGCTATGGAAAATTTTAATTAAATAAAAATTAATTTTAATTTGGAGATATTATATATACCAAACTCAAGTAAGGCAATTCATTAGGCAAACACATTGTCTGTGGAACTTCTTTCTGAAAGTTTAAGTTCTGGTTATCAGAAGCTCTTAGGCTGTTAGCCTGGAGAACAATAAGGTCTTCAGTATCTTTTAGTTCAGCTAACGATTCTACAACTAGGTATTTAGCCTGATCGTCGATGGCCAATCCCATAAAATCCGATTGGCATTCGTGAATTTCTTGTAGCAGTCCCTCTGTCATTGTTCTTCCTTGTGTTTGGTGAGGTAAACAAATATATTGTGGAATGTGCTCATAGAAATGAGTTGCTTGCGGAGGTTGAACAAAAGATGAATTTCCAAGATTAGCCTGTAATAATAAAGTTATAAAATAAATCAAGATATATTATTTAAAAAATCTTGCCTGAGTAGTTCTACTGAAAGAGTGATTCAAAACAAGAGATGAATCTTGATGATATTCAATTTCTTTCATTTCATTTATCAAATCTAAAATTTATTATTTAAACAATAACAACGGGAAACTATTCTATTAATTACCACTCATTTTGAAGGATTGGGGAGGCATAGAATTGCTTTCCCCCAAAGCAGATGTGGGAATACCTATTCTATCCACGAACGTATGATCTTCACGAACGTGTTCGCTCATTTGAACGAGTGGGTTAGTTTGGCCGCATTGAGAGTCCGTTAATTGTCTTAAATCCATGATTGAAGTTTAAAAATGGATATTTTGCTATTTTCAAAATGTAATTTAAAAAGAAAAATAAGATTCTGTACTTATATAACCTGCATATTTCATAAATTTGGTTGGTAATACTAACTTATTTTTATAAAATACTCAAAGATACAAAAGGTTCCAATAAGAAGTATTGGGCTACAATATGGCGAACGAAGTCATCCAGCTGTAGTTTTTTTTACCTTTTTTAGAATTTTTTCTATTACAAATTTTGAAAAAAATTCCCGTTAAAAAATTATAATCACTCTGTATAATATCTCTTTTAAATGAGGGGGGGGGGTAAATAAATATTCTATCACCCAATGTAATGATGAGGTATGTAGTAATAATGCTTTTGCTTTAAGAGAGCCATCTTTTCACAATTTTTTCAGCTACACCAGGTGATTTTAAAACTAACAATAAGTTTGCCTACCTGATAAAGTGGGGAGCAACCGTGTTATTTTTCAGGATCCAATAAAAATCAACAAAATCCACGAAATTTAGTTAAAACTTGAAAAATATACCTAAAGTATTAAAAAAAAAAATTATTTATCCCCCCTCCCAAGCTTTATTGTTGCCTGATAATAATTCTACAGAAATTAGAAAGACATGTTTTTCTCTGGTTTGTTTATTTTAAGTTTATTTAATTTTATTTAAGTTTAATAAATTAAACTGATTCCCATAGTAAATATAATTAATGGGGAAACCCACCCTCTTGAAGAAACTAGTATAGGGGGGGGGAGGCAATGAGCTTCGCCCTCTTGCAGCAAGTTATTAAATTATATTGAACTATATTTTATAAGATGCCAAAGTTACAAATTTAATTTTTATGGTAGATTTTGAAAAAGTTATTTTTCATAAAAGTAATCAGGGTTGCCACTCGTCGGGAAAATTAGGAAAACCTGGAAAAAGCAGAAAAATTTTCATTATTACCGCAAAGTTAGAAAAACTAAATTTTCAATCAGGGAAACTATTTAATTAAAATATGTTTTTTTCTATTTAATTTAATTATTTAATATTTTATTTATATTTATATTTATTATATTATTTAATATTTACTTATTTATTATTTTAATTTAATTAAATGAAATTAAAAAAAAATATTTAATTAAAAAAATGGCAGGAAAAATGTTTAATCTTCGTCTGGGAAAACCTGGAAAAATCAGCGAATTTGTTTTGGAAAATTCGGTGGAAACTCTGAGTATTCGTTAAAGTTTTAATTTCAATTAAAATAAAATAGAATAAACAATCTTAAATAAATTGTTCCCATGTGTCCGCTAATCTTATCCAAATTTGCCTTTCTTTTTGGGCTTTTTGGGCCAATGCGGTTAAATTAAACAAATATAAATAATATATTAAAATTTATAGATTTTTCCTTACAGGAAAAATAATAATGCGGTTGAAGGATAACTTATGTATTTGTTAACAGTCATATTTAGGTGATTATTCTGTAACTCATAAAGGAGCTTTAAAAAAGGATTCCTTTCTGAAAACTTATTTTGTAACTATAAAAAATCCTTTAATGACAGAGTGTCTATTAAAACCCATCCTTTACATAAAAGCACAAAACACAACATAAAGGCATTGTTAAAGAATTCGTTAAATTTACCGAATAAACAAATTCTTTACATAAATGTGTCCTTTACCAATCCTTTCACGTAAAGACATTTCTTTATAAAATCCAGTCCATAAAGATCGATCTTTAAAAGCCAGTCTGTCGTTAAAGGATTTTTTAGTTACAGAATAAGTTTATCTTTTCAGAAAGGAATCCTTTTTGTAAAGCTCCTCTATGAGGTACAGAATAACCAAGTAAATTTAAATTCAAAAAATATAAAATTATAAGTTTTATTCAAACAAAAACAAATATTTTAACGCTGCTCTATTGATACCGCATATCCTCAAAGTCTTACAGTAGGAACTCCTTATTCAATGTTTTCAAATCCATATTTTTCCTAGCTTTCTCCAAATCGGTACGACCCATGAAACTAAAGCATAAACCTAAATTCCACCATATTCTATTGAATCTAATGCTTAACAAATCATTATATGAAGAATTAGCGATGCTTTGCTCTTTCGCTTGCTGATTTTCAATAATTAAAAACTGCTTAGCTGCTTCCCTAAAATCCAAATTAAACAGTGCTATCGAATCCTTCAATCTGAAGTATTCAGCTTAGATGGTATTCGTGGGCTACCAACCAAGGAAATTCGTTAATCGGTGATCTCACCACCAAAGATTTTTTCCAGTTTTGTGTCTAAACTACATAATTGTATTATTGGCCAACAGTGGTATAATAAACGGTTGCGTTAAAAGGTAAAATCCAGTGGATCCACAGCACACTGAAAGCTGGTCTGCGTGATTGCACGTGGAATTTTTTGTAAAATGAAGTGCATTTTGTGCATTGGTCATCAAAGTGTCCACGATAACTTGACACGAAGAAAAAGGTACACAGGAAGCGATTTCTCTGTTCGGAGTTACAGAACTAGAAGGAATTTCTAAAAATAAAAATGTATTTCTGCATTTGGAAGAAAAAAAAACTTGAGACTTACGAGCACGGTGGTTCAACTCAAATGGAGCTTCCTGATACATCGTTAATGTCCTTGAAAGATGCGCACCCTGACGGATAGATGGTTTTTACCAGTTTTTGTTCTTTTTTTTGTCTCTTTCTTTGTTCATGAATGCATGAAGATTGCCTAACCATTAATCACTTCATAAGCAACCGTCCATTTTGTTTCAATTTTTTGCGAACTTAACACGTGTGCTTAAAACGATTTCAAATTTTCCAAAGCATTAAGCTATAAATTGCAGTTATTATTGCAAGATTGTGTATTTTATATTGATATTGTGTGATATATTCTGATATATTACATAGGTCATGATATATTACATATCGTCGCTATAAAATCAAACCGGCATAACTGCAAAATTCATATTTTTTGCAAGAGCGCTTTCAAGTTTTTGTTTTCCCTTTAACGTCTGTTAAGTTCACCTCAAAACCACCTTAATAATGAATGACTTTAGACGAATACGAATATGCCGGTTCGACATAAAAATAGACGGTACTGAAAGCTCAGTATTTAAAACGAATTTTAATGAGTTTATTTAACTTGATTTTAGCTTTTAAGTTTATTCCTCATAGATTATTTAAGTTATAATTTACTTATTTTAATTTTACTATAATATTGCACATGTTAAATAACTATAATATATCTTATTTTTTATGTTATATTAGGTTTATTTAGGTAGCAATAAAATCAATGTAATAATAAATCGGAATGTCTTATTTTAAAATTACATCAAAATTACAATGTAACTTTATAATCATAAAATTTCATTAATTCTTATAGTAATGTATATGTATACACTTTATTAGTGCTATTTAATACATCACTTTAAGATTTAATGAAATTTTATGATTATAAAGTTAGAAATTATAATTCTAAATGAAATAATAAACATTTTAAAATTGCTGCTGTCTTTCCCACCTCTTTATATGCGCACCCTGACGGATAGATGGCGTTAAAATACGATACTAAAGTTTGTTAAGAAGATAGCATACCGTGCTTACGAGTATTAATGATTTTAGCGAACATGGACAAAACCATGAGTACGGCTGCTCGCTGATCGATCTTGGGGGGAATTGAAAAATATTTTACTTAAGCCTGATCAACTGTAACGCAAACTTACTTATCATCTCCGTAAGCAAAAGGGAGTTTTTTACAGAGACGGATCGGATATAATTTTTCGCAGAGGTCCATCTTTGTGGTCTGGTTTTTCGGATTGGATCGGATAAGAAATATTTGTAATTTTCAAAAAATATTGCTTTTGGACTGCATGAATAGTTTCGCGGGCGGTCCCTATAATTTATTTATTTTTATATTATTTCGAATCCGCTCCTGTATGCTATACATCTGGTAACCTGTTGGTTACCTAGAACCTAGTTGAGATACACATGCTACCATAAATAGGTTAACAAAGTTGTTTTTTGCCTTATGTTGCAATTTACTCTTATATTTTTATTAATTTAAGAAAAACAAAATTTTGGGAGTCATATAGCAATATAGAGAAGACATTTCCATTAAATTAAAAAAAATTAAAAAACGTAAGAGGCCTCAAATATCAATATAATAAAATTATTATACCAAAAGTAGGTTAACAAAATTAAAAATATAAATTAATAGCCACAATTTGCTCAGTTTTTTTTCAACATAATCACCAATCTTGGTGATAGTGATTGGGTGTGCTTCTGGTAATCATGGATTCGTCTGCCCATAAGACGTTATCCCAAAATTTCATGGGTTTTAAAACATGGTCGGTGTAAAACTGCATTCGCTTTCTAATATTAAGCTTGCAGATAAACGAAAATCTTCGAGCAATACGTCCATTTTTACCGACTTTGTATAGTCTGCTCAGACTGTTTGTGATGATATAACAATTTTATAGTCATTTTGCAACCGAGCTCCTATTTTTGGTGATCTAAAGTCAATCTATAAGGGTATTATGATTTGGGACTACATGTGCACGACTAGTGTTGGCAAAATTGTCATATTAGAAGAAAATTTAATGCTGCGGTCTACTTAAATTTACTCAAGACTGAAATAATAAATGAAAGATAACGATTGATTGGTAATGATTTTGTACTGGAGCATGATAATGCACCCTTACACCATGCTGAAATAGTTGATAATTATATCAAAGACACTAATAAAAATGTATTGGCATGGCCACCACAAAGCCCAGACCTGTCACCAATAGAAAATATCTGGTCCTTATTAAAATCTCATATCACCAAAAGTGCACCAAAGAATTTAAAGGTTCTGCGGAGCTTCATTGAAGAGATTTGGTATATTATTACACCAAAGGGGTACCAGAAGCACACGCAATCATTACCACCAAGATTGACGATTATGTCGAAAAGGAACAGAGCAAATTTTGGCTATTAATTTATATTTTTGATTTTGTTAACCTTCTTTTGGTAGATGATGTTTAGTAATAATTTTATTATATTGATATTTGAGGCTCCTTACGTTTTTTAATTTTTTTTTAATTTAATGGAAATGTCTTCTCTTTGCTGATATATGATCTCTACAATTTTTTTTTTTTGAATTAATAAAAATATAAGAGTAAATTGCAACATAAGGCAAAAAACAACTTTGTTAACCTATTTATGGTAGCATGTGTATTATAACATTATATTATCGCATTTTTGTGGTGGCTGTTTAATTACAACTTATCGTGACGACATTTGTAGAGTAAATACGCACTGGGTTATTATTCCGTTATTCCGGAAAGAAAATCTCAAACAAAATTAAACAAGAAAATACTGGTATTTGAAAGCGTGGAAAGAGCATCATGCTTTGGATATGTACTGTGAAAGAATAAGTAGCATATATCTTTAATAAAACACTCGATTAAGGTTCTATATTGCATTTGTTATGTTATTAATAGTAAATAGTAGTTTTAAAAAATGTAGATACATAATAGTTACTATAAAATTATTATCCTGAAATTCAACGCCGATGTAGGCCAATACCCAAACATTAGTCAATACTGGGCGCACTAGCAGTGCGCTAACATGAACATTCTAATTTGATCATGATGTAGTTAATTGTCTGAGGAAACCTCTGAAGAAATGATAATGTAATCACCATATCTGTACTAATATTCTATAATATATTATGGGGTTCCAAACCCCCGATAAAATTTGTGTAATTAATTATGGTTTATATTTAAATTTATATTGTACTATCGTTTTCTCATCCATTAGTTAAGTTTGAATCAGCTGGGTGGAGAATCAGGTATTTTTCTGCCAAGATGGTCGCAGGAGTGGTCGGAAACCATCAAGTTGAATTGGATATATTTGTACGTTGAATTGGGAGAAGAAAAAGCAAGAAAAAGAGGAATAGGATATTTTGTGAACAAGCAACTGCAAAATAACATAATTAAATTTAGCTTATATAAGAATTTAAACGAAGAAATGTAAACTTACTATGATAAATGTATTTATATGCTCCAACAGAGGACAAAGATGATAGTGAAATGGAAAAATGTTATGCTGAGCTGAAAAGGGTCGTACAAAATATACCCAGACAGGACTTGTTGATCATCCCAAGAAATTTGAATACCTACAGTCCGTCCTGATGTGACGCATCTGAGAAGGCGTATCCGCAAACAAATCCATCTGTATTAGTTGGGATGTCCTCGTTGTTTTCTGATTAATCAGCTGGATTTTAATTTAGTTTTAATTCTGCCATGAAGAAAAAAACACATGTTTTGAATTTAATTTATTACTACTCTACAAACAGAACTAGTGCAAAATTTAAAAAGGTAAATAAATGTACTGGAATTACTAAAATTCAAATGTGGTTTAATTCTGGGAGGTTGGTAAACTTTACATCTACATCTACATACATCACTGGAATATCTCAAACAAAGAAGTATGCAGGGCCTTATGTAAGACTTTGGTTCGGGGGGGGGGGGTGAACGATAAATAAATAATGTGTTGTGTCAGCCCGAATACTGAGGGGTAAAGAATACCCCTCAAGATGAAGCACCGCACGCAATTTTTTTTGTGGAAATTTTCAAGGTCAAGCGCTGTAATGGAAAGTTAGAAAATCGCATATACAAAAATATTTTCTTTTAATCCGCACCGCGCCTCAGAGACGGCGCTTTTTTTATTATAAAACCGCAATTACCGATACTTACCTGTAAATAATGTGCACTGAAATCTACTAGAAAGAAATACACAACATAAAAAAAATATTTTTTATTCAACTTATTTTTGTATGTAACAGGTTAGCCGGACTGCTCTGTTTCCGATCGAATACAGAGTGTATAAGAAATGCCTAAACTGTTAACGAAAGAACAGTTTAGTCATCCCTCCAAGCACCACAGTAGATTAACTATGCGGGTACCACGCCACTTTCTTATGGGAATTAACATGGGAAGATTTTAACTGCACTTACTTCCGGTCTCTGACGTCACAGCATTGTTTTAAGTATATCGCCAACATTTAATGTTGGTTTTAATGACGTCACAACGTATAGAACAATGGGGGTTTGGTTTGACATCCTATTCTATAACAATAGGCATTGTTTCAAATCAATTGTTTAAGTATTTCGAAGACAATTACTTCCGGTTTGCTGAAGGTAGGTTCCTATTGTTCACAGGGAGACGCTTAGGCCCTTTTGGCAGGGGTCGTGACTTAGGCCCTTTTGGCAGCGGGGTGTGGTTTAGGCCCTTTTGGCAAGGGCCATGGCTTAGGCCTTTTTGTCAGCGGGATGTGGTTTAGGTCTTTTTGGCAACAGGGCATGGCTTAGGCCCTTTTGGCAGCGGGCTGTGGTTTAGGCCTTTTTGGCAACAGGGTGTGGGTTAGGCCTCTTTGGCAGGGGACATGACTTAGGCCCTTTTGGCAGCGGGATGTGGTTTAGGCCCTTTTGGCAATGGAGTTTGGCTTAGGCCCTTTTGGCAATGGGATTTGGCTTAAGGCCCTTTTGGCAATGGGGTGTATTTTATATGACAAATAAGTCATGCACGAGCGGGTTCCTCCGAAACCTAGATAATTTTTGAAAAATTTTATTTAATTTATTAGATTTAATATCGGTGAGTAACTAATTCTATCATTAAATAAACAAACAAGCAGTTTATTCATTAAATAAACAATTACGTAGTAAATTTTAGGGGCCCGCAAGGTAAATATTATAATTTTAGAAAAAAATTTTTATTTAAGTAGATTTGATATCTATGAGTAACATCATTACATAATTAAATAAACAAACAAACAAACAAGCAGTTTATTCATTAAACAAACAATTACCTAGTAGTATAAAATTTGTTGGGGCCAGCAAGGTACATACTATAAATTATAAAGAATAAAAAATTTAACCACCCCCACTCCAATTTAAAATTATTATAAATATAAAGTTTTTGGGGTAATATAATATTCGAGCGCGTCAAGTCAAGAAATCAAAATGTCTTTAAATAACAAGCGTAAAGCAGTTGATAGTGAAAACAAATCAGTGAATTGTAAAAATATAAAAGTTGATGAATTGGATCAGCAGCATAGTGCAAAACCCAAAGAATTGTTATACCAAACAGCATATTATTTAAATAAATCTAAAAGCAAGAATGTTGGATTAGGTTTGGATCCATACGAATTTAATGCGGGATTAATATTATCGAGTTCAAAAGGAATAGAAATATTTCTAACCGAATTTGAATGGAATGTTATCATTAGCAACAAGTGCCATATTGAAAATTACTTTAGTCGTAGTGATCCTCAGTTCGAATTCATATCCCAGTATATAACAGGACTAATTGTGGAACCGGCAAAGATTAATGAAGATTTGTTAATCAAAATTTCAAAGGATGATCGTTATATTTACTTGGGGGAAGAAAGTGTAAAAGGAATATTTCAAATTGATGAAATCATTCAAGTTCGAATAGGAAATTTAAAAAATTTAAATTTTAAAAATTATTTCCATGAAACTTTATATTCCTGCGTAGAATTGGGTGGCGATATCTTGGATAACGTTCGTTATATGGCACAACCGACTGACGTGAACTGCAGTGATGAAAATTTGTGCATCCTGATTGAAATCTTGGTTCTTCGACCAAATATAATTATGGAAGCGGTTCAGAAATTATTCATTTAAAATGGTTGAAGTGAGACATACGGTTTATTCAATAGATGTTCAAGGATTTAATATACCTCAATTTATACCAAAAGAACTAGCAATTTATGACGGTGAAACTATAAAACATTATCTTTTTAAATCACCATGTCTGTTTAGTGAACTGAATGATAAATTCAAATTTCAAGTGCATTGGTTAGAAAACAATCATCACGGCATACCTTTCAATTCCGGTTCAACGCATTTAAAACACTTTAGTGAAATTGTAATTCAGGAAACCGAAAAAGCCGACGTAATATTTTGCAAAGGACATCAAAAATTTAACTGTCTTGAACCCATTTTGGGGAGAAAAATTTTTCAACAACTTGAAGATGAGGACGACTTGGAATGCACCTTTTATCCAGAAGTCCCTCTATGTAATAATAATCATAAATTTGAAATGTCATTTTGTTCGATAAACAATGCAATAAAATTATACAATTAGTATTTGTTCAAAAATTTAATGTAATTATCTCATCAAAGATTTAATTAAAAATTTAAAAAAATGTTTATTTATTTAAGATTTTAATTTACAAAAAACCTACAGTTACTAACCTTGACTAAAAAGAAAATAAAAACAAATGAAAGACATGAAATTTTTTATTATTATCCAAGAAGTATATGGAAGAGGTTCATTTGGGTAGTGAAGCTAAAATATTATAAGTTCGATTATTAATTAATAATAATATGAATTCTATATTGATATTATCAACCATTTTAAATGGTACATTTTATATAGCTTGCCCCAAAAATGTTTTGTATGGATATGCCTGTTTGGAGTACGAAAATGATTTAAGCGAGGCTAATAATAATTGTTCATGGAAATTAATGGATGTAACAAAAAATGTAGATATTTGTACATTTACGATCGATTTTGAATCACATGACAGTTTTAATTACAAGTTGAAATTAATCGATAATTCAACAAAAAGTATCGAAACGAAATGGGAAAAAGTTCGAATTAATTGTAAAATACCCCACGATGATAACTTTCTCATCTGTCAAAGTGTCTTTGGAACTACTACAATATTTATTTTAGGAATCTGTGTATATTATTATTATTATTTAAAGAAACTCAATGTAATTAATAAAACCTATGACATCGATTGTAACTAATACTTACATTATAATGAGATTTCCATTTGTATACGAGTATATTCAAAGAAAAAATACAAAGGTACTAATTTAATACATATGTTTTATTTATTTATTTAAAAAACATTAATCTTACATTGGATTAACAACACCTGTAAACGGATTATAATTATATACAGAGTCGGTCAAAAGTAAAGAATAAGCAATCGTATTGACAGGAAAGTCCTTTAACGATTCAATTTCTAATTTAATGCTTAACATGGGCTCTTCAGCATGCTCGTTTTGTTTTGACATATCAATAACAAATATCGGTTCTTGTTTAAACATTTGTAAATCTAAAAGCGGTTCAGTTTTATCGAAATATTTCGTTTGGAAACTTATATAATCATCATAAGCGAGAGCATATCGATTTTTACTAAAATCGTTGTGTCTTTTCTCGTAAGGATATCGAACATGATTTATGAATCCCACAACATCGCTGATTTCACATTCGGATAAAGTGGAGGCATTTTCTAATCGATTATTTCGTTTATTGGTTTGGAAGGCTACAAATAACCATCGCGGGCGTCTGTTTTGAACGGTGTTTTGGATTGCCCATATTAACATATTTGTATGCGTTGGAAGTGCGGGATAATGGAATAAATGGCGGGAATGAAAGCCGATTTGAACTTCTTTTTCATGATTTATATTGTTATAAATTTGGAGCTTTGCAGAATCGCTTGGGGTTATGTGAGAAACTTTCCAATTAATTTTTGTAATTTTTATTGTCACCTCGGTGTCGCCTTTGTAGACATCTTCATCCGATTTAGATCGGATAAGGATAAGTTCCTGTCTCATATTAATTATGTTCTTTTTGTGTCCCGCAGCAAAACCGAGGACATGACTAATAGGTATCATGACTGTAAAATTTTTCTTTTCCGAATCGCATATTTGAGATTCCGCGCCATCAAGACTCCAACCGGCATTAGATAATGCAGTAACATCATCTTTACTGTATCCGCAACGACCATAAAGTAACGATGATATGCCCGGAGTTCTACAAGAATCGATCACGGCGTCCCCCAACTGGTATCGTATTTCTTCAAAGAGAAACAAGGGATCGTTGAGTTGATAGGTTTTGGTGCCATCTTTGGGACTGATTGTGCCTTCGATGTAAATTTTACTTGCATAAGTAGCAGTTATTAGCTCCCCTTTCTCGATCACAATTCTAATCTCGTCCGAGTTAGAAAATGAAGTATTGTATGGATGATACGTATGAATAGAATTTTCCACAACCAAATCCTTGTTAAAAACGTCCGTAAAAATGGTGCTTAATGACTGTTCTTCTTGCATTTTTTTATTTTATAGCCCAACGATTCTAAAATTTTTATTTCTGCAGGTGTTACACGTTCAGTGTACGTCGATTTAATGATGTTGGAGGTGTAAGTAGGGGTTACTTTTATATTATTGAGATTTAATCCCATTACGTTTTAATTCTAAGCGAATTGTTACTTGTTCGGAGCCGAAATCAACCAGTTGTCCGGTTTGATCTACAAGCCTGAGGGTTATGTTGTGAATAGAATTAGTCAGTACAGGTAAATATATAGGTATGCTAGGCTCCTTAATTAGCCTATATCCTGGCTCCACCGACACGTCAAATTCGAAAATTGTATGACCTTGTAATCCATTTCTATACGATCCCCCGATAATGTTGCAGTCCACATGTACATTTGTGGCTCGCATTATTTGAACATCGAGATTCGACTCGTGTCTGATGTCTGCTTGTAATACTTGTTTAGAAAATCCTAGCATTCGTCCAATAGAATCGGGTTTAGTAAAGTCAATTTCAGTTGGTGAGGTAATTTCACATTTTAAAGTATTGGTGTTGGCTTTTAACACAAATTTATCACCTACGGAATCTTTGATGATGTCGTACAACGCATTAATTTCATAAGCACCGGGAGGAATAGTACAAATTTTATCACCATAATAAAATTTGTCATTTCCTTTAAAAATATTTTTTATCGAATTACATCCGTAAAATCCAATCAAACCTAAAACATATTCATGTTTCGAATCTAATTGAATTGGAGGATAATAATCCACGCTTAGTTCATTACCGACACCCGTCAAGGTCAATGTACACGACATGATTAAAACAATAACGACTGTTACAAATATTTATTCATGCAAACATTTTAAACATAAATGTCCGCAAACCACCGTGTTGTACGATTGAACGCGATTATAATTATAAACAATTTTACAATTTTTAAAATATTTTACTAGTTCTATACTGGGCCTCAAATCCCCGAAACTGTCAAAATACAATACATTATTTTTGGATTTCTTATATGCAACCCAGTGGGTGCCCCTATTACAATTTAAATCTAAATTGACGATTCCACATTCGTACTTTTTAGGTTTTGCAGGTAAATTATCTCGCATGTATACGCCTCTAAAATTAGGAATATCGGCAGCATACTTTCTTAAATCAATATCAGTTAGGTCTCCGAGGCAAATTATTTAGTTTTTTGAATACGGCTTCAAAAATAATGCGCTTCCGGTCTTGTACGGTTTGAGATATAATGCTTCACCTTTCTTCCCCATGGCGATAGCTTCCATCATTTTGTTATGTCTTTGACCTTCTTCCAATTGTCGTTTTGACAATTTTGCTTTATTGACGGCCGATGCTATGCCCGAAGCACCCCCTGCCAGCGCTCCAACCGCTGATAATCCGGCAAATAAGGGTATTAGGAAAGGTAGGATACCACCCTGCTTAGGCATAGGTATAACTCGAGGAATTTTAACATTCTTTCTACCTCCAATACGTTTGATTACTCTCTTTGCCGCGACAAGAGCATTCTTGATATCATTTTTATTGGTTCCGGTGCCGCGTAATATTTTATTTATAATTCCTTTGCCAAATACGGTCTTGCGCTTACGGCAACCCATACCGAACTTCCTTTTAGTTTTCATTGCGGTAGTCACAGTCCAAGCTGCGGCTTTTTCACCTACAGTGGCGTCGTTAGATTTTACGCGTTCCCAAGCTTTCTCCTCCAACACCTTATCAGCTCGATGTCGATCTTCCAAATTTTTATATTGTGAGTAAGCAATATCGTGTTCCTTGCATGCGGCATCCAACGGATTTATACCCGGATCGCCTCTAGCTAATCGTTTTTTTAATTTAGTTCCTGGACCACAATATTGGTAACCTGGTATATGCAATTCTATTGGCAGGTTATTTATAGCAGAATTGAGTAACCCTACACCGCTGTGGATAATCATTTACTGAAATGCAGGTTCGAGAGCCTATATATATATATATATGTAGGCTCACCTCAAAATGTCATTAAACAATGAAGTTTGTCAAGCAATCGTCGACATTAAAAGTTGATAATCACGACTTTCAAACGAGTAACGAAAGCAAGCATGGAAATTTATTTCCCGATACCGTTAGAGCTATAATAGCGGGAAGTTCAGGATCTGGAAAGACGAATGTACTTATCAGTATTATTGAAGATCCTAATGGTTTGAAATTTAAAAATGTGTATGTATATTCAAAGTCGCTGCATCAGCCAAAATATCAATACTTGAAAGCTGTATTGGAACCC